>WYDI02030765.1:0-10947 GCA_009867235.2 Psittacus erithacus
CGTGGCAGTGCTCAAGGCCAGGTTGGACACAGGGGCTTGGAGCAAGCTGCTCTAGTGGAAGGTGTCCCTGCCCGTGGAAGGGGTTGGATCTGGGTGAGCTTTAAGGTCCCTTCCAGCAGAACCCATTCTGTGATTCTTTGACTGACAGGAGCAAGGTGCAAGCTGAAAGAAGCAAGGGAATATTTTTCCATACTTTCAACGGCAGAACTGGAAAGAAAGAGTTTCTTCAGATGCATCTCTTGGCCCCTGCTGCAAAGCTATGGCTGAGTCCTCTGTGATCTGCTCTGTCTCTGTATCTCACATCCTGTCATCCCCTTCCTCTCGTCAGCAGCTCAGTGCCGCTCTCCCTGTTGCTCACACATCCATTCTCTTCCAGCTTCCTCAAACACAATTGGGTTTTTCTTCTCTCTTAACAGACTTGCAGGCATGGGGCCAGTGCGTTGTTTGGGTTACAGAGCACAATCTTCCCCCTCGCTGGTGTTATCCCCAGGAAGGAAGGCCTGTGGCCAGGCGGTGCCTGTTGTAGGTACAGGAGGGCAGGTCTTGCATTGTGGAGCAGTTAAGGGTCAAGCGAATAGGTTTTTTTTGGAGGGGAATGTTTTTCTGTGAGGAAAAACATAGCAGAGATGGGAGTCATAGAACAAGTGTTCTCCAAGTGGGCCCATTTTTGGGCGGGCATGGAAGGAAAGATGGACAGAAGCAACCCTTGAGGCCAGGCTTATGAGGAGCTTCAAGTTTCTCATTTTTGTTCCTTGCCTAATGTCACAGCGCTTGTCTCACTGGGATTTTTTTTCACCCAAAGCATCACTGTAACCCAAAGACCTTCAGATTTGAGGCTGTCTTCCCTGTCTGCGTCCCACAGTCAAGACACTCAGCCTGTAGCTTTTCCCTGTGGACAATGTAAAAACAGGCTTTCATGCCCTCGTACCTGACTGAAGCGTAGCCCCTCTATTTAGAGGCACCACGTACCCATGTCTTTACCCCATGTCCCATCAGAGCTCCCCACTCAGGCCATGTTACATGTTGTTGATCCTCCAAGGCCACATGACATTTGACTGCCCCTTTTGAGGCCCTTTCAGAGGAAAAAGCAGTAAAACGTGGGGCTTTGCAGAGAGGAACTTTGGAACTGCCTCAGCCAGGAGTACCCCACAGGTCACTTTTAGGAAGTGAAGATGGCAGAGGAGAGGAGCCGGCAGCAGCTCAGTGCTAAGGTCTACGGCTGAAAACCATCTGATACCCTCGCTTTAAGTTCTAACAAGCAGCTCCAAGCCCCTGACCACACGTTATCACTTTGACACGTTCCTGGAGGTGAGGAGCTGCACGGCTGATTGCTCTGTGGATGGGAAGCGCGTGACGAAAAATGGGAAATGGAAAAGAAAGAGCTCATAGCTTGAGAAGCCCAAAATAATGACCTGGGAGCAGGTGTTTTGTAAAAGGAAGGAAAGGAGAAAGTTTAGACTCAAAGGACTGCGCGGTGAACTCCCCGACCAGGCAGTGAGTTTTACATTTGCTAAGCATCTTGCCTGAGAGGGCAATCTCCTGTTGAATTCCTGTTGAATAGCTGGCGAATGGCTCAAGTAAACAGTTCAACAAGGAAATAAAATTGACCCAAACCAGACATTCCTGTTTCAAGTTCTGGATGAAAAGTCTTGATCCTGCTTCTGCCAAGGGTGGGATCAGCTTTCACATTAACTCCGTTTAGGAGGGGCTGCAGTTCAAAAACCTTCTATAAATGCTTTCTGAAGGTAAGTGAGGAACCACAGCAGTTGTGGAAATGACCCATCAGAATAAGATAAGGTAAACACAGACCTTGATCCAATGAACAGCTTGCTGATGCATTTAACGTTGAAGTGAAGAGGTTCCTCAGGCATGCAAAATAAATATACACACAGGTCACCTCCTGAGGTCAAAACTGAGGCTGGTGACAACCTTAAGCACTCTCAACCACCAGAAAAGTGTTTTTTTAAATGAGCCAAGAGAAGGGGCTGAGACAGCACAGGGATGAGGGCAATCATCATTGCCCACGTTCCTTTGGCTCCGCTGCAGCTCAAAGGCACACAGAGTCCAAAAACAGTTCAGCTTGTGTGCAGGTCAAGTTGTGGAGGGAAAGAAATCCTGGAAATATCATGAGAATTAAAGATATGGAATGACAGCACAGCTACAGAAGGATCCAACAAGGGAAGAGAACAAGCAGCTGCTTATTGTAAAAGAGAGATAACTCTGACCTTCCTTCTCCAACACTTAATGCTTAGTTGGCCACTAACTACAGTTATGAGAGTACTGTTTGGGTGGAAAAAGTGATACAATGATTATATATACTTTTCTGTGTATTTATTATGCTCCATGGTAAGCTCCAAAGCAAGTTAGGGTATCTGCCACCACGATTCATCGGGGACTGTAGTGCTAGAACAATGGGTAATGGGTTCAAACTTCAACAGTGGAGGCTGAGATGAGCTCTTAGGCAGAAGTTCTTCCCTGTGAAGGCAGTGAGGTGCTGGAGGTTGCCCTTAGAAGTTGTGGCTGCCCTATCCCTGGCAATGTTCGAGGCCAGGTTGGACGGGGCTTGGAGCAAGCTGCTCTAGTGGAAGGTGTCCCTTCAAACCAACCATTCCAGGATTCTATGATTCTCACCAGACAGCCCATCCCTTTGCAGTGTGAAGATATTTAAGCAACTGAGTAGATGTGGATCTTTAGTTTTTATTAATGCTAACAGAAGCTGTGGTTGCGTAGCACTCCCAATAATGAAGCAATCTCTTTGGAGCACTCTCATTTACAGAATTACATTTCTATATTACTGCCCAATTGACTGCTAAAAGGAAAAAAAAATAATGGAAAGGTAGTATGTTGCACTAAGTTTTGCACATTTTAAAATGAAAATCTAACTAGACAGGACAAATAACATTGGGGTGAGGAGAGGACACAGAAACAGTGGAGAATTATGATAGCAAACGTTACTTTCAGCAAGTATCTCTGAGGAGGCAAAGGAAGAGATGTTAAATAAATATTTTATTATGTATTTAGACATAGCTAAGCTCCCAGTGCTCAATTCCTGTTCTGAATATGCAGTTACCACAGTCATCTGTACTGTATATGTTACTATTTTTCTCGCTATTTCTAACACAGTTGTATGCTGTTTGTCATTAGTATCTAAGCAAACTAACGTATTTCTACTCTAAATGCACCTGCGTTTCATGATAGCACTACCACTGCTGCACTATGTTACTGCTGCACTATGTTACTGCTGCGCTATGTTATGTGCAGCTAATGTTGCACCCAAAGGTGAAAAGGAAGCATGGTAAATAAATAATTTACAATCTTAACACTCTAATTCAATAACTGTTATTAGGGTTTGTTATATGATTGTTATAGAAAAAGAAATTAATATAGTTGGGGTATTTTTACACAGAGCCAATCTCAATGATAGCAATAATACAATTTCATTTGCAATATGCATACTTCTTAATACTCTCTCCCTTTCCTCCAGTGTTGTGCTCACATTTCCATTGCTCTTCCAGGTCTTAGAGTCAGTAGCTTCAGCACTGCCATGGTTTTGAATTAAGTTCAAGTGAGTTTCAGGGTTGAATATGAGGGTTGAACCGCACAGCCTGATGTGTAAATAGCTAA
Source organism: Psittacus erithacus (assembly GCA_009867235.2). Classification (NCBI taxonomy): domain Eukaryota; kingdom Metazoa; phylum Chordata; class Aves; order Psittaciformes; family Psittacidae; genus Psittacus; species Psittacus erithacus. The sequence goes on from WYDI02030765.1 coordinate 3,625, forward strand.
CTGCCATTAAAACTGGTTATTCACCCCACAAGCAAAATAATTCATGATGGTGATGATTCAAAACCTTTCATTCCTAATGGCTTTTCAGTAATGTGCATGAAAGGTACAGCTCCCAAGGGGATAGTTATGCATTTGGCATTAGTAGCTACCTTTGCTGGCAGCTCTGACAGCCAGAACAAGCTCATTGGCAAGAAGGAAGTACTGCTTTTGCTGCCCTTCCTCGGGGTCTCACTGGCTCCTGGCTCAAGAGACGCTGGTTGCACTTGCAGGTCTGCGAGGCGAGGGCTTGACTTCCATGTCCTTGAGGGGTGTAGAACATCCTCACGACTGCTCCACAATTCATCATGAAACCCCACAGCAGCTCTGTTTGGGGATGAAACGAAGGGCTGAGGTTGATAAAGAAATATGTGAAACATTTAGTGTTTGCATGAAATCATGTTATAGACAGAATTTGTACTTTAAAGGCTGAGCAAAATGAGTCATTGCGCTAGATTAACCTTCAGTCTAGCTCTTCTTAGGCTCATGTGTGTTGAAGCACTTGATCTGACCTTCATAGTAGAGGCCATGTAATTTCATCCAATTACCTTCATACCTGAGGAGATGCGTTTCACTGAATTTTACCTTCTGGTAAAACACAGTCTCACTGTGAAAACTCTGATGCTGGAACTAGAACAGCCAGGCCTGTGATCAGGGGCGTCCTGTCCCAGGAGCAGGGCCGTGCGGGTGAGCAGGGATGTGCTGGCATCCACCCGCAGCACAGACCTGGCCTCCGGGTTTGGCAGCTTGTGGGCTTCCAGAAATGCTTGACCCACTTATTCCATCAGTAGATCCTTCCACCAGGCAGCAACTGCAGTTAAGGAATTGGGAAAGCAAGCGGAACGGTTAATAATCCTCATCCCTTCCATTGCTGCTGCTGCAAAAGGGAAGAAAGAAAGAAAGAAAAGGAAACGGAGTGGGTTTGCTCCCACTATTGAGACCTCATGAAAAATGCTTTTTGTTAAATAAAGTAATCGTTCATTTCTTTCCCATGGCATTTATCTTTATGTTCCTGCTTCTTTACAAATCTTACTTGCTTTGACGACAAAACGGAGTGGCAATGCAGGTCGGGTCTCTGCAGACAAAGATTAAACAAATTTTGCTTCAAGCTCAACAAGGTGATTGAGACAAGTTACAGGAGTGTTTTCTAGCCAGCTTTGTAAATACAAATAAACCATTTTTGAAAGCATTCTAAGAATCACTCATCACTATTGATCGTTGACATGGTTCTCTGGTGTGCATCGTCATGGAAGAGACGATACCTGAGGAACGAAATATCAGTTAACTCAATGTCTCACAGCAGTTTGGCATGTTTCTTTCCTGAGGTTAGAGTAAGTCGAGTAAGTTGCAGGTCTGCAGGATTTGCAGATCCCAAGTGCAAAAACAAGACAAAGCAGAACTTAAGCCCTTCGACTTTTGTTGACTTGAAGGCATTGCACAGTGTGACAGGATCCTCCTCATCCGCTTCACAAAGGCCATGATGCGATGTAACAGAAACCTGCTCCACAGATCTCATAAGCACCAGGTGGTGCTGGCTCAGCTTCCCTCTTTGCAACCCCCAGAGCAGTTTCTGCTGGCAATAATGGTCCAAAGGGCTCTGCATTCACAAGTGCCTTGCCCCAGCAGTAGGCTGGGAAATGCTGCCAGCACTGTGCTAGCAGTGAGCACAGCCAGAGAGCAGCGTGCTAACAGGCACTTCCATGACGAGCTGTTTTCTTTATTTGCTCAAACAGGCAGCGGTGCCAAGTGAGAGGACAGGCAACGTGGGCAGCCTCAGTTAAATGAGTCCATGCGGGTCGAGGAGATGATGATAGCACAGTCCATATGATAGCTTTTAGGAAAGAAAAAACCTGCTTTGGCATCACTGCCTGTTTGTCCCAGTGCACTGTCCTGAGCCTATTGGAATAAAGCTTTCTTGCGAGAAAATATTAGTGGAAGTCAACATTATTATCTTGAATGGCTTCAGGGATTCCAGCCCAAGTTTTCACAGGGCTATATCATCCCTGTTAGGGCCTCTTTTCCCATTTTACATTTATTCTCCTGCATTTTTCTTTACTTGTTCATTTAGTAGATTTGCTGTGATGCTCCTGGACTCGCTTTCAGAACCAGATGAAAGTTACTTCCAAAGTCTGGCAACCCATTTCTCTGCCTCCTCTCTGTTTATTTTGCACAAATAACTTGACACTTACCTTGCAGTAGGAGATCATTACCAGTTCCAACATTTATTTACAGTGACGTTATTACTTTGATATTTCATTTTCATAAAAAGGAATCTATTTATTGCTGCCTTGTAAAAAAAAAATCAGCAATATAATTAACTAGTGGCTGTGGCTTGAATATTTCATAGGACTCTGGCTGTGAATTCCTGCAAAGCGAATGTTTCCAGACAACTTGCTTAAGAGCTTACTTCAGCTGATTCTCAGGAGATACAGTTAATCATGTCAGAAACCATTCCTCTCTTGCGCTACATGGTGACTTATTTTTCATTTATCCCCCAACAATAGTATTTACAGTATAGAATCACGGAATAGAATCACAGAACAGTTTGGGTTGGAAAGGACCTTAAGATCATCCAGTTCCAACCCCCCCCCGCCATGGGCAGGGACACGTCACACTAAACCAGGTCACCCAAGGCTCTGTCCAAACTGGCCTTGAACACCGCCAGGGATGGAGCATCCACAGCTTCCCTGGGCAACCCATTCCAGTGCCTCACCACCCTCACAGTAAAGAACTTCTTCCTTAGATCCAATCTAAACTTCCCCTGTTTAAGTTTGAGCCCATTGCCCCTTGTTCTATCACTACAATCCCTAATGAAGAGTCCATCCCCATCATCCCTATAGCCCCCTTCAGATACTGGAAGGCTGCTGTGAGGTCTCCACGCAGCATCTTTCCTCCACGCTGAGCAGCCCCAGCTTTCTCAGCCTGTCTTCATATGGGAGGTGCTGCAGCCCCTGATCATCCTCATGGCCCTCCTCTGGACTTGTTCCAACAGCTCCATATCCTTTTTATGTTGAGGACACCAGAACTGCACATAGTGCTCCAAGTGAGGTCTCATGAGAGCAGAGCACCTGGGGGTCTTGGATGTCACAGTGGGTCCTTTAGGACAGGCCCATAAACAAACTCTTCATAAGAGAGAGTCTCTACTCTGTTTCTGACCTCGGCAAACAGTGCAAACCTATGACAGAAAGAAGAAAATGGATAGAACATGTCAATGGGATGACCCTCAGGGTCATCTCTGGAGCCAGGAATAGAGTCCAGGTCCCATTGCATGTGTTCTGGGGCATGTATTCCTACTCTTTGCTCTGTTAATCTGCCCTCAATCCAGCAACTTTGCATTCAGTTTATATTGAACCTTTCCCAAGCTGACTCACTGTTTTCCATATCACAACAGCCAGCTCTGTTCACAGAGCAAACAGGTAAAGAGCAATGATTTCTCCTGGCAGCACAAAAAGTAGACCTGCAAGAGGAAATCAGACTCATTTTAATCCCATCTCTCTCATCCATTGTTTATGAAAAAAAAAAAGGCAAACCAGCTAATTAGGGGTAAATTCACTAACACAGGAAGGATCCTTTACCTTGCCCGGGGTTAATGCATAGGCAGTGTCCCGGATGGATGGGTGAGGCTGCCATTAGTGATTCAGGCTGAACAGGAGGTAGGAAAGGAAAGGCAGGATATTTCTGTGCCTGGTAGCACCTATAAGTCTGTACTCTCTTTCTGCTGCATCCCAAAATGCCTTGCAGGGCATGTGCAGATTTGTCTGAGCCATCAGAGACTGACAGACCTACCCTGTACAAGATGCCGCTCAACCCTGCACTGCAGCCTGGGCACACTAAACCAGGTAATAAGCCCAGACTCTTGGCACAGCATGTTACTTCAAGAGCATCAGCACGCAAGTACAGAGCATGTCCTGACTACATCTGGGCTGCAGGCAGTGCTAATCCCAGGGCGGGTACTAGTAAATTCAGCAGGGAATGGACAGTTCTCTGGCCCTGAAGCCAAAGACTTATTCCTATCAGTGCCTCACATCTATTACCTATCTGACAAAATTAGGCTATCATTTCACTGCTCCGCAAGAGCAACTTACAAGTATTTAAACGTTAAGGTATTGCTACTTCTCTTCAGCAGCAAGGCAGGACTGTGGTGTGCTAAGAGCAGGGATCCCAGCTGGTGGAAGCTGGATCCCACCCTTCTCCCACTCCCATGGGTTTAGTGAGCTCCATGTGGAGGGATTGGCTTAGTGTTAAGGCTCAGCGCTACGTCTGGCAGGGCTGAGCTGGGAGAGAGCAGTAAGAAACCATGGAATAGGTCTATTCCAAGGCCTGGAATAGCCAAGCTGCGGGAGCACAGCCTGATGTGGGAAAGTAGAAGGTAATGGATCAGCGGAAGATGACGGAACATTTTGCCTTAAATTGTAGGAGTTTGCTTCTGTGCAAAACAAGCACAGAAACATGCGACATTAGCCGTTCCCTTCCCCTCATAATAGAACCATTTTCAGAAAAGTCATCTTCTTCCTTTCCTCCCTATAAATGGCATTATTATAGCCATGCCTGAGTTCTGAATAAACCTCTTACTTTAATACCGAAGTCATTGAGCATGCAGAAAACGCTGGTTTCACCACAACTAGATCTTACCTGTATGACGCTGCTGATGTCTTGGCAGCTATTCTGAAACAATACAAAGTGTTGAAAGACTTATTTCATTTTTACACCAAAACTTGTGTGGAAAAAAAATAATTTTGGTTGTTTTTTTTTAATCTATTGGAGATCTGTTTCTGAGGACAGGGAGGGAAAGGCTCCAATGCCTCCTGAAACCCTGGCTGCAGCAAATGAAGCCCCTCATTCCCATCTCAGTCTTTCCCACTCCCAGGCAGCATGTTTCTGTTGCTATGCACCTTTTTCTTCTTACCTTCTTTCCCTCCTTGTTTTCCTTCCTTTCTTTCATCTTGAAATGCCAATTCAGACTTAGAAAACCAAGGCAGCCTACAGCCAATGTTGCTAATATAAACTGGTTTGTGAAGCAATAGGTGTTTTGGTTATAAACGGGGAGTAATATATAGAGGGCTATAAGATAGGATAAAAAATATGGAAGCTATGATTCCTTCTAGCCTTTTCCATTTTCTGTTCTTCCTGAAAGCAAGCTTAATACAGACTAATTTCCAGTGCTGAAACACAGAAGGAAAATCAATCAGGGAAGCAGATAAAGACGTAACCATTAACATTAACAGCCCAGAACTATTAGCTTTCACTGACTCAGAATAGAAAGCAATCCCCAGTGCACAAGCTGACTTGCCTCCCACCAAATCTAGTAAGAGATTTATCCTTCAGTATCCCTTGTACTTTCTGCATTTTGGTGGCAATACATCTAGCAAGTACCATCAGTTGACCCAGTCAGTGAGACAAAGGTAGGGAAAGCAAAGGTCCCAAGCCAGAGATCAGCAAGACACTCAAAGCCTCCATTAAATAGCTTATAGGGAGCAACACCAACACTACGGACTTTGAAACTCAGTGGGGAACACCACGGCAGTAAAATCCCAGTGATTAATGGCAGCAAAGCCTGGCAAAGGCAACATAATTAAAAACCAAATCAAAATGGAAGTGAACGCCCATCAGGACCCTGAAGAGCTTCGTGAGTCAGGGACAGGTACCATAAACTATCAGTCCAGCAAATGCCGCACATGGCAGCTGCCAGAACACTGACTAGAATGAACAGGAGAGGAGGTGGAAATCAGCTCTTGTAGGTGAGCAGATGTGTGTGTGTGTCCCTTGAAAGAGCCAGCTAAATAAACTAAAGCAGCAGAGAGCAGGCGCTGCCATGGCTCCACACCACCTCCTTGTCCCACTTCTCCCAGCCATCTGGGAACTTTGTAACGCTTTAATTAAGAAGTGGAAATGACAGCTACAACAGCAGTATGAGCATACGTCTACAAAGAGTTCAAAACCCTCCCCTATTTCCAGACACTAATCCAGCTAAACTGTTGGACTATGCAGTCATACACACAGGTGAGCACAGAGAAATGCCAGGTCGTAACAACAATCTCCTTGCCCTGCTTCCTCTTCCTTCAGGTAACTGAATCAGGTCATCTCTTTCATGCTGTATTCAAGGTTTATGTTGAAAGCAGCTGAGCTTTCACTCTTCTGATGCCTGGGTAAGATGTTTGAAAAAATCATTGCTTGCAACGGTTTTTTTAAAGGTTTAATTTTAGTTATTTTATTTTTTATATTTATTATATATTATATGTAATATTTTATTTATAATTTTTTATAAAAATTTCTATTTTATATTTATATTTATATTTATTCAAGGACAGCCGGCTTTCTTGAAGCGACATGAACACTCTCATTTCAGGACAAAGCTTCTCAGTGGTATAGATATTGCTTTTATGTACGTAGGTTCTCCTACCTTCTGCTCATTTCCCTCACATTAATCGTGAAGGAAAGTAAATCCCAAACTGCTGACTCCTGATCTGAATCAATAAATAAGAGAATGGATGGATATTCCTTTGTCATCCACAGTCTGGGGTTAGACTGGAACTCCATTTGCTGTAGTGTAGGAGCTGTGCTTTTGCAGTTGCCATGGTCTGAGGTAAATGATGCTAAGTAGTGAGGAGGGATAATATCTCTCCATTAGACCAAATGATGTATTTATAAGAAACAGATAAGTGTGCAGGTCTGAAATTAGAAGAGTAATCTTTAAAGCAAGGAACAATAGATCTGAATTGAACTCTGTATCTGAATCAGTCAAACCATCTGAGAGGTGATTAGTACTTGTAAGTAGGAGGGAAAAGCTGCCAGCCAAGAGAAAGAAAAAATTAGAATTATTCTTGAAAAAACTGAGAGTTAGAAGAACAGTGTTTGATGTACCTATGTTAATTTATTAAATTCAATTAGATTTAAAAAATACCAATTTAAACTTCCATTCAGAAACCTCCCAGCTCAAAGAAGGCAGTGTACATGAGCAGGCAATTACAATGCCAAGCATGAGAAATTGTATAAGTTAGGAAAAGATACATGAGGCACATAGAACAAAGGGCTTGGAGGACAACGGTCTTCCGAAACCCAGAGGGGGAAAACAAATCCCAGGAAAATTGGGTCAGTGAATTAGAATCACAGGATCCCAAACTGGTTTGGGTTGGAATGGACCTCAAAGCTCCTCAAGCTCCAACCCCTGCCATGGGCAGGGACCCCTTCCACTAGAGCAGCTTGCTCCAAACCCCTGTCTCCAACCTGGCCTTGAACACTGCCACGGATGGGGCAGCCACAGCTTCTCTGGGCACCCTGTGCCAGCGC
>WYDI02030765.1:11128-33005 GCA_009867235.2 Psittacus erithacus
CTGTCCCTACAGGCCCTTGTCCAAAGCCCCTCTCCAGCTTTCCTGCAGCCCCTTCAGGCACTGGAGCTGCTCTAAGGGCTCCCCAGAGCGCAGCAGAGGGGCAGAATCCCCTCCCTGAGCTGCTGCTCATGCTATGGGGGTGCAGCCCAGCACACGGGGGGGTTCTGGGCTCAAGCGCTCCCTGAAGCAGGGTCATGGGGAGCTTCTCCTCACCCAACACCTCAAGTCCTGCTCCTCAGGGCTGCTCCATCCGGTCTTCCCCAGCCTGTGTTTGTGCTGGGATTGCCCTGACCCAGGGGCAAGACCTTGCCCTTGGCCTCGTTGAACTCCATGAGGTTCACACGGTTCCACCTCTGCAGCCTGTCCATGCCTCTCTGGATCCCTTCCCTTCCCTCCGGTGCATCACCACATCACACAGCTCAGCATCACCACAGATGTGCTGAGGGCACTTGATCCCACTGTGCTTGTCTCCAAAAGAGATGTTAAGCAGAATTACATAGAATTTTTACAGAGGGCCATGGAGAAGGGTGAATAGAACACAGACAGAACATGAAACAATGGGAGCAGAGCAGAGCGGTGTAAGGTCTCAATCCCTCAATTTGATACATGCAACAAAATTGTTCTTCCCCATGAGATCTGCCATCTAAATACAAAATAAAAGCAGAAGCAAAAATTCTGGTCTCTCAGAAGCATCACTGGGGTTTTAAGTAAGTCCAGGTGCTTGCTCTTATACAACTAATTGCAGGTCGTGTCCCGACATTACACAAAAATGCCATCTCTAGTACGTGCCCAGTGGTTCAAGCAGAGAATGATACTTCTCAGGATAATGACAGAGCATCTCCAGTGTTAGAAACAATTAGCTTCCAGAGCTGTGCAGACTATTGCAAGGTATTAGCTGGTGCTTAGTTGGGTGAAAAAGATAGCACTTTTTAATCGGAACATCCTCAAGTGATACATCTCTGATATTCATAGGATATTTACTGAGAAATGAAACATAGGTTTCATAGATGAGACAACGTACTATGACATAGATAAGAAGCCTTTGAACTTGACTAGAATGTCTTCATTTGGGAAAAAAATGGCTGATTTGCATAGTAATTTGCTTCAACTATAGCTTGAGGAAGACAGATCCCCTTCTTTGGTCTGCACTATGTTTAAAGCCTGAAAGAATACAGTGCATTAATATTTTACCTCTCTGTCTCCTTAACACGGAACTGTATTTTCTAACTGTGCCCATATGGCCCTTGTAAAGAACGTGAGTTCATTAGCCAACACTCACAGCTCCAGCTATTAAATCCAGGTTGTGGTTTTATGGACCTACCACACATAACGTGATAACTCTGACTCACTCCGCCACCTTCCAGCTGATGTTACTCTTACATCAGATTAAAAGCTGCAATGCAGAAGCAGGGCAGCACAGATTGGTCAGCGGTTATTGTCAAGGTCCCTTCCTCCCTACAGCTGCCTGACAGGAGGATGGAGCCAGGAGGGGCTGAGCTCTGCTCCCAAGGAACAAGGGATGGGCCAAGAGGAAACGGCCTCAAGCTGCACCAGGGCAGGTTTAGATGGAGCTGAGGTACAATTCCTACCCCAGAGGGTGCTCAGGCATTGGAACAGGCTGCCCAGCACAGGGCTGCAGTCACCTGGATGGTGTAGATGTGGTTCTTGGGGATATGGGTTAGTGAAGGCCTTGGCAGTGCTGGGTTAATGGTTGGACTTGATCTTAAAGGTCTTTTCCAATGTAAACCATTTGATGATTCTGTAAGACCCCCTCAGAATCAAGGCAGCACTGTCAGGAGAGGGCTTGGCCCTGCTGTAACATGGAGTTCTTCAGACACACACTTGTCTTTCCAAGAGATAGTAAGAACAGGCACATTAGACAGCCTTTGACATGGCCAGTAAGTTTCTGCAGAGACCTTGATTTCACATCCACACATAAAACCTATTCAATAGGAAACAATCCTTTGGAAATCTAGATGTCCATGTAAGGAAAGCAAGATCATTGTTCACCTAAATATGCAAGATGGGGAAGAAAACTTCCCTGATGGCTGCTTGAGCAAGGGAACATTTATTTTTACAGTGTTATACACTGAATTAATTTTATTTGCAGCATTAGCCTTATTTCTTCATTGGAAAGATTTCCACATGACTTGCAGTGCTTTCTCATTTGTCTGCATGTCTTGTCAGGATCAGACTTAATTACTTTTCCTTTCAATGTTTTAAAAACTAACCTGCCCTCCAGTCTTGCATGAAAGTTGTGTTGGCATGGTTACTCAACCCATTACTTCATGAGTATTGATTGTATTACTTGTATGGCTTGAAATAATTCACTAACGAATACTATCTCATGAACTGAGAGTTGGGATTGTAGCATAACAAATGGCTTTCTAACTCAAGAAATCCTGTCCAAAAAATGAGAACTGGGAATCAGCTAATACAATTTTTTAATGGCTGTTGCAGGAAATATCAGAGTGTGGGAGGCAGTGCTGAGAAGCCAGCAGGCAGAGCTCACATTCAAATGCAGATGTTCGAGCAATGTGCTGAGGAAATCACTCAACTGCCTGCATTTAGGAAGATGAGAGCAGGGGGATTGCGCAGAATCAGAGCAGAGCTGAATGCAATGCTGCATCCTCCTTTTGACACTTGTGTCAGACTGGGTCTGACTGCAGTGGGGAAACCTGCCCTAGGGCCTCTTGCTTATCATAGGCTTGGACAAGGAGCTTCCTGAGCTGAAAGTTGACGGAAGGGTCCACAAACCTCTTCCCACCCCCCACCAGCCCAAAGCAGTCCCGCTCACTCGTTCCTCTTGAGGTGCCAATTACAGCTGCTGGCTGATTCCTCCCTGCTTCTTGCTTTTGTTTTGCAGACCAGCACCTCATGAAGCAGCACCCTGACGGGTGAAAGGCTAATGTGCACATTGCACCACCCTGTGTCAGCTCACAGTGAGAAGCTACAGAGGATTTAACCCTCGGGTAAGACACTTCCCATGTACAAGAGCCTTTGGCGCATAATCATTCTTGATTGCTATTTAGTGATTGGAACAGGGAGCTGGTAATTAGGACTCCTGGGTACTATTTTCAGCTCTGTCAGACATTCCATCTGTGACCTTGGGCGAGCCACTTATTCTCCCTGCCTATGCCTCATCTTACCTATGTGGGAGACAACAATAACACCTTTAAAACACTGCTGAGGAAGTTGTGAGACTGACTCAAAAAGGTCTCTAGCATGAAAAGAATCTGCCATCTTCAACCAGACGTTTACCACGAATTCACCTCAGCCTCACGCAGCCCAATACATGCCTTCTGTGACAGCGTGAGGATAGCTGGCTGCATTGCAGCGTCCCCGGTGTGCAGTCAGAGGCAGAGGAGATGTACATCAACCACGCAATGTCCAGAGAAGAGGCACTGGGTGGCCTCTAGAAGCCTTGGTCCCTTCCTGCAGATGCTCCAGGCAGGTTACCGCAATAATTCCCAGTGCCAAAATACCCACACAGATGCATTTCTTCAGTGCTCAGCACCCTGGGCATCTTCAGTGCTGTTGGCTTCCTTTTTCCTTGTAAAGACATCGTCATGCAAAGCTGCTACAGGCATCTCATCCCTTCCCACTTCTCAGCCTCACAGAAGAGATGCAATGGGCTCAATGCAGGCTTATACAGCTAATAGCAAATAATACAACCTTCCCCACCTCACTGACCAACCCTGTAGCACTTGTTACCTGTGCAGTGGAGCCCAAAAGGGCCCCCTGTGGAGAGGTCTGGCTGATCGGTGTTAGGTGCTGTCTTCTTCACAGAATTTGGAGCCATACTTTGGAGTCAGAATCTGCTACTGGATGGGGACCCCTGAGTCTCTCCTCTGTTTTCCATTCCTACAGCAGAGCAGAGACAATCTGGAACAAATGCAGAGTCTTTGTCTTGTTTCTCAGCTTGGCTTTATAGTATTTGCTCAGAAACTTTAAACTGAAGATGCCGGAAACCTGATGATGTGGTTTGAACCTTTACATGGTACTGTTGTGAATGCATGATTGCTTTAGATATTTATCCCTTTGGCAAATTGAAAATGATCAGCTAAAGCAAATGTATTGACCACAAGGCCAGGGCTCTTGTCTTGTATCAGAAGAAGCTGGAACACCTGATTCACTGAAGCGTTTTGATAAGGCACGAGCTATTGCAGTGAGATTATAATGACTAGATAAAGACTCCAGTATTCCATGGGAACTAAACTGCAATGATTCATTATATTGTTAAATATTTTTTCTTGAAACTTGGGAAACTTCTGTTTTACAGTATATTTAACTTCCATTGTGGATCCTCCCTAGCATGCACTTTCTAAGTGAGGGTCATAATGAGTAAGGATCCCTTGAAGTTTCATGACCCGGCAATGTCTCTGTCTCCTGTGGGGCTCATTGAAGACCCATTTCTGAAACTAAGCAGTAAAAGTTTTCATGAGCAATTCCACGGCCCCACTTTTGGTCTCGCCATCTGCTGCAATAGCTGACATTTGGGACATGAGAGGACGGTTTTGCAAAGAGGCAGCTGAGCGATGTGGAAGCCAGCTGCAGTCTAAAACTCTGTCCAATTTTCAGTACACTTTAAAAATGAGTTTTCTTTCAAGGAAATAGCAATTATACACTTTCCTACTCATGGGAGTGCCTGATTATCTTCTGATGATGATGCCTATGACATTGCCTCATCTTCTCAAGAGGGAATACAGAGTGAGAAACTTTATTTAATGGAATATGACGTTCTGGCGAGGTTTCTTCCAGCCTGCAGGCACTAGTTGGTATCAGTATGATGGCAGGCAGGTTGAAGAAGTACACTTCATGCTTGGAGCAGAAACCAGTGAGGTTTGCAGTCGTCATTCATTACTGCTGAACAGAATCCTTGAGTTTGCATTAGACCTCAGAAAGGAAAGTCTCTCACAGAGACAGCCCTTGCCCTTATTGCAGAAAGCTGTACTGACATAAGAAACCCACAAACATTCTCAGCCTTCATCCAGAAACTTCCATAGATTTTTTTAGCCCCTTGGACCAAGACTCTTATGGAAGTTGAAGATAAAAACTGGGGTCTTATGCGTGATTCAGTACACTCCAGATAAGCATTGAAATACCAGTGGAAGGCAAGCTGACATATTTTATTTATTGATGTCTTGCATGAAAGCACTTCCTTAGTGATCTGTTTCTGAATGACTGATACCACGAACATCCCATTGCTGAAGCTCAGGAATGAAGTGAAAAAGGTGTGAAAGAGACAACTTGACAATTCTTTGGCAAATGGAGAGGACAGAAGTAATTCCAGATTTTTAGATGAGTGCTTGTAATCAGACATAAACCAAAGGATGGTTCTCGGGTGGACCTGACCAGCTGTTGGTTTGTGCCTTCACCCAAGCCACACAATACGAGATCATCATACTTTCCAAGTGTTTGCCCCTTTAATGTTGTTCACTTTCAATTGGCTCTTGATCTAAGCAATCTTCATGCAGATACATGTTGAACAGGGCCAGAAAGAAAGTGACCTTTACAGGCTTCAGAGGTGAGAGGTGTAATGCTGAAGATGTATTTTAATATCCCTATTCTTTGAGAGTGTCTCCACTGGAGGAATAGCATGTATTCCTATAGCGTTTCTGGCATTCTATCAAGTGGGAGGTAATATCTCATGGCTGACAATATAAAGGGCTGCAGGGAGGTCTAAAATAATGAAAATGTTTACTAACAAGAGGAAATCATCCATCATTGCCACTAGAGCTGCTCAGGTCTGAATTCCAGCCGGAATCCAGAGTGTGCCAAGTACTAGGTATTGGGTTCAGTGAGACGAATTTGTATTTAACATTTTGACAGATTCTGCACAGATTTTCACAGGAATGGCAGGTGTGGCACTGGAGCAAGAGCAGGGAAAAGCCAATGTGCCAAGGTTAATTCCTTCAGTAGTGGCCATGCTGCCATTTCAACGAAAGGGAAAGAAAAGTTTATTTTGTTAAACAAGCTGCTGCATTTTCTGGTCAGGAGTGACAGCAGCTGCTCATGGCTCTTTCCATCAGCTGGGAAAAGCAGGGTATTAATCACATGTGTTGGGTCAAGAATCCTCTGGGCTGTCGAGGGCTTTTTGATGCTTTCTGACCTCAGAAACCCTGGCTGTTTGATAAGATGCTTTGGGCACAATCAGGGCTATAGCACTTTAGCAAACACTTACAAGAAAAACAAGTAGACAGCCAACACTGGGGTTTTTTTGGGAACAAATCACTTCAAACAAATCTAATTTCCTGCCATGACAGGGTCATGGCCTTGGAGATAAGGAAAAAGCAGGAGAAGACTACAAAAACACTTAGAAAGGCTTTTAGCACTGTATGCCCTGCCACTCTTGGAAGAAAGGGAAGCAAAACAGTCTCGCCTGGGCTCTGCCTCACATCTGCTCAAGCCTGACATGAATTCAGGAAAAAGACTTAGGGAGCGACAGTATTTTATTTCTGTTCACTTTTATCTAAAACGCACGTTTCAGAGAACTCAAACTGCAGGTGCTGCTTTACAGGTGCACAGCACAGCTACGTGTTGGCTTATAGTTCTACTGCAGCCATTTGCCGTGTCAGCTGGAGAAGGCACCAAGCACAGTTTTGCCATGATTGCTGCCTCAGTTTGAAGTACGCTTCACAAATGCATCAAAGAAACTTCCCTTTAACAAGGAAAAGCTTAGTGTAATCTGAGTGTTTGTGTTATAGGAGGGGAGACACATGCTCTTCTAATGTGCTCTTGAGATGGTGCAATAGTAGACTTAACCTTGAGTAGGGCACTCCTGTCCTTAATTGTACTCTCCTGCACAGCTAACGCTTTAGTGAAATACCTGGTATTGTTATCATCCTGCTTTCTTACAGGGGCACAGCAAAGTTAAACGACCCATCCAAGGTAATGCAAACCAGGCTAGAGCTACTGTTCTGGGCTCCCCGGTTTTGGCTCCTGCCCTCACCATGAGGCAACCCCTTATGAAGACTTCCAGTCTGATTCTAATGTGATATATGTATCACTTGCACCCTCCAGGATCTGGTCAGAACACAATATCCAATATTCCAAGCAGTGGGTCCTCTTGTAGATAGTGAAATTTGCTTTATGACTGTGAGGACACAGTTCCTTGGCATTTTTTTCCAACTGGTTACCTGCTTGGAAATGACATTATTTTTTCAGTGGCTATAAAGTTTGTTTTATTTCCTGGGATAGCAACATATACAGTTGATGTGGTTTTATGTATTCTTTCATAAAATGTTTTGTGCTCTGAACCAGTTAATGCATTATATTTCTGTCCCTTTTTTAGGAAAAAAGGGCAGACAAAGTTAATGGTATGGAAAGGTGATCTTCCTATGTAATGATAGCTTTTTTTAACAAAGTTTCAGATATTTAATATCATTGTTTATTAGTCATACTAGGCCTTCAACAAGGTGAATGTCATTTTCTCAATCCAGCTTCAGAAAGTGTTTGGATTTTTTCAATTTACACTTGGGTAAGTAGGTTGCATCTTTGAAGGTCCCATCCGACCCAAAATATTCCATGGGTCCATGATTCAGAGAAATCAGAGCACATGTTCAGTACTGAAGAATCACAAAAAATTGCACTTGAATTTCCTTTAAAATATTTCACTTAGATTTAAATTTGATTAGGAAACCTCATAGCAACATATTTAGCTATATGGCTTTCGTTACTGCAGCTTTTGACCATCTCATTAATTCTTAGCAAGACAAAGGGAGAAATAAAAAAGAGGTAAAATTGGAAGAAAAAAAGGAGAAAGTGGAGAGATGCTAAGGCTCACTTTAAGGCAAACGACCTTGGATTGTTGTTTCTTCTTCCAGAGCTCTTTAATTGTGTTAAACACACCAGATACAGCCAAAAAACAACGCACTTGCAGCACACGCTGCATTTGGACCAATACTTTATTCTTAGAAAACCAATGGCCAAACTGAGTCTCCTCAGACCTCAGCTTGTCCCCTTACCCAGGGAAATTTTACTTGCCAAACTCTAAGACACCATCTGTGGCTGTGTCTACACTGACTGGTTGTGTTGTCCCTTCAGAGAAGATCCACAGAGCATGGCAGCTGGTGCTGAGGATGTAATGCCCTGGTGCATGTCCAGATTTCTTGATGAAACATTCATTGGCCATTCTGAGATATCCCTGGCACAAAAAGCCTCTGTAGGCTTCAGTACTGATAATGTTCAAAACTTCAGCTAGGCAAATACAATGGGGCTGCTAACCTAATAAAAACAGTACAAACAGCAGTGAGTGCATTTCCAAGCTCTGACTGAGAAATGAGTGCTCAAAGATGATTGCTTCCAGCTTGGCTTTATAAAAAGCTGGAGAACACTTTTCGATCTTTCCTAACCTGATTTAATAGACAAAACACTTTCCTTTTGTCTAACCAGGGTATCTCAAGTGCAGAAAAATTATTTGTGCTCTTGTCCGTAACAAAAACATCTCAGTCTGAGTATCGGTAGAGATATTGCTTCATAACTTCAACTAAGTATCACACTTAAAACTAAATCTAGCTTTATTTCCTCTAGCTAGCTAAGTAGGCATTTACCATAGCTAGAGAGCTATGTTACTTCTCCCGTTAACTGAGAGAAAGACAGATAATTTTCTCTCTGCAATAAGTCAGACCCAACAATGATTACTTAACTCCTTGAAGGTCTCTTCATTGACTGCAATGGAAGCTGAATGGGTCAAACCAAAGCTTCCATTCAACATCATCTAGTGACATTGTCTACACTGACTAAGAATCATTGTCCATATTGACTAAGAATCATTTATATTGCTATTGTGCTGTCCATAGAGCTAAGAATCATTTCAGCTATTCACATTTCCTCTATAAAAAATAAAAATCTTTTTACTTTTATATTTCTTATATTTGTCCCACTATTTAAAAGGTGGCTACAAAGAAGACAGAGGCTCCCCTTTGACAAAAAGTCACATGGAAAAGATGAGGGTGAAGTTACTCCTGGGGAAATTCCAACTGGACACAAGAGGAAAATTTTCCCAATGAGAACAGCCAGCCATTGGAATGCCCTCCCCAGGAAAGCAGTGACTCTCCAGCATTGGACACTTAAGATTTGACTGGACAAGGTACTGGGCCATCTGCTGCAGGTCATACTCTGCCTAGACAGGTTGATGATGCTTGCAACCCTTCCAGCCTGGAATTCTATGATTCTATGATTGATCTCTTCCCCCCTTGTCAGTCTTGCCTCAGGTGCTCAATGCACTGTCTCGCTGGTCCTGAGCAGCTGGACCTCAGCGATGTTTCATCATCAGCTGGGGCTAGTTCACAGATAGTAATAGGCTGCTTTGGGACTAAAAGGGGTTTTGTAAATTTGCCAGAGTAAAAATATGCTCTAAGGGGGAAAAAAGAGTAAATTCATGCTGATAGTCCCAGGCAAATACATGTTCGTCTCGTACCCTGTGTCAGAAAATGTTCAAGAGCAGCTCATGTTTCTTTCTGAATTGGCTGTGGGAATCAGACCCCCCAGGGGAAGCTGCCTGCAGGAAAGCTGAAATGAACCGATTTTAACTTATTTATTTTTTTATTTTTTGTCATTCAGTGGGTGAATTTGAGACCGTTCTTGTGCCTTTCCCAAACTGCCCCCTCCTCTTAGAACGCTGTGCACATACTCATTATGTAAGAGGCTTATATTTCAATGCTTGATTAAAAAAATACCTAGAGGTAATTCTGGTTTGAAACGAGTTCACAGAACTGTTTTCTATCCATCGCCTGCTCAAACAAAATGAAAATTACATGTGCATGGGAATTAGGCATCAGTTCCCTTAAACTGCTGTTTTATGACTGTATACTTTAATTGGACATTGCAGATAAATTCTTTTAAAGAGCTTAAAAACAACATTTTCATCAGCCTCGAGCAGCCCATCTTTTGTTCCAAGCAGCTGAACAAACACATTTGGTTTCTTCTTCCTCAAAGGTTTTTAAACCCTGCTCCACTCCTAAACAGGGCCAGCAAGTTACATGCACGAATTGGGCAAAGCAGATTCATGTAAATTGAATATTGACTGAAATGGAGTATGCATAATATCTTGCAGAAGAGAACAGATAGAACACATTTTATTTGTTAAGGGAAAAATTTAGTCCCTTTTCTGCTGCTGAAGCCTCATGACGTTAAAAAGCTTGCATTATATATAACAGCAATCTTCCACCTCTTCAGGTGAATCAAGGAGCACTATCAATTTCTATCTGCTCCACAGGTTCCTGGGTTACCATTACAAAGAAGCATTTGCTGGGCAAGGGAAGCAAATCAAATACAGCAGCTTGGGTTTGCGGAGTCTGTTGCAGTTAGTGTAAAAATCCAGGGAAAGAGCCTTTCTGCATCACCGAGGCTGCATCCAGTTGTCATAGGCAGACAGCATCATGAATTTATTAAAGTCATCTAAGGAGGAGGCTGGGGTGAGGATTGCCCACGTCTGCTGCTCCTCCCAGATCCCTCTTCCAGACCCTCACTGCACTGATGTGCTTCTCTGGGCACTGATCCAGAGTGGAAGGGCTTCCCTCCGGATCGCCTTTTACAACTGACAGTTGCAGCCACTGAGGAGAGTCTTTAACAGGGATGGTGCTTGCCTTGATGTCAGGAAAACAGCAAATGACAGGGCTGTGCCCAGTATGGTGAATGGGCACAGAAACACGTGGTGCTGGTGCCGGGACAAGGACTGCTAACTGCGCTACGGGACAGTACTCTGCTTTCGGCAAGAGAATAATTGGGCAAGACAATCAAATCTGCAAGTCTTGAAGCTTTCCCCACCATGCTTTTCACTCAGCTTCACGGAGTGAAACGCAACATATCCTGTATCAAGCTGCAATGGTTTTCATCTATTTTCCTTCCTGCGCCCTCTTTTAGTAATTACCCAGTACTAATACAATATTGAGTGCTTATTTGTGTTTTTTCACTACGTATTTCAACCAAAGCACGTTGCCTCTAATGAATTATGTTGTTTATATGCAGCCCTCCTGAATATAATTTACTTAATTTTAATCTGCTACAATGAAAAAGACGTTATCTGCATTGGTTGCCTGGTGTTCTGCAACAGCAATAGAAATCCTAAGCCAGAAATGCCCATTTCTCTTCCATGGAAGAAGAGTCTAGAAAGCTAGTTCATATCTAGACATATTTTTGTGATTCTCTATCGTCCTCCTTGTCAAACCAATCCTAACCCAAGCCATCCCAAAAAGTTCAGAGTCTTGAAGAGAACAGTAGGACACATTTTCTGCCTGGTTTCCACTGTTTCCACAGTGCATACAGGATTCAAGGGAAATTGAAGTTTTAAAAATGTCCCCATCCCAACACTTAGCAGCTCGCAAGCTGTATGTAGGATGCAGAATTTACATCTTGGCCTACGGAAAAGCCTCTAGATTTGCAAAAATGCATTTTTCACCTGCTTTTTCATCAACTACACACAGAAACTAATCAAAAGGCTGGAACTAAGTACTCAGGCTTTTTATATGAATTACGGATCAGCTTACGAGCTACATGATAACCAGCAAAATCAGTAGAAAATCACATCAGCTGTTCAGTAGGAAATGTCTAAATTGGTAACTTTTTGCAGACATGAGTTTCTTGCTCAAGGCTTGAGAGAAATTTTCATATGGTTAAGAACCTAGCCTTGCATAGTCATAGTGTTTAAAAAGAGATTAATCAAAGTGGTTTCAAATGGCTAGAAAATAATACTTCTATTTCCACAGAAATGCCCTGTATTTCTACACTTGATTTTTTTTTCTGAAATGGAAATAAGACTGTCATAATGTAAATATCAGGATCAGAGATACTGCAACCAAAAAAATACAAATCAGATTCCTCTGAGAAATCAACACGTTCATTTTCACAAGGCCAGTTCAGTAAAAAAGTCAGAATTGAAAAACAGAATGAGAAAGTTGAATAAAATTATTTCAGTTTTGAGTGTTGTCTCCTCTTGTTTCCTCTACATTGATGTATCCATATGGAATACTTCAATTTGGCCAGCAGTGGTTTAATCTTTTTTCTTGACCAGCCCTACCCACATGCAATATTGGCAGGCAGTTTAGGTGACTCAATAGGAGTTTTTTAGCGTCTATCTTTGATAATCCATGACTGATGACTATGTGAATATGTGAAGTCAGAACATTATGCTTCCATATCAGTCTATTCAACCCCTCACTTTGAATCAAATGATCGATAACTCATTAGCCAATACCTATTTAACTTCATAGCAGCAAGGAATTGATGTCACCAGCAAGGAAACATACAGTAATGGTTGCAGAATTTCAAATTTAAAAAAAAAAAAAAAAAAATTAAAAATTAAAGACCTTAGATGTTAATTTTATGCAATGATTTACCCACTATTTGATGTTTACCACCTGCCTGCCTGCCCGGGGTTCAGCAGTAGCAGTCATTTTTCTGCTTCTTAGTAGCTGGTGCAATGCTGTGTTCCTGACTTTCAGCCTGAGAACAGAGCTGATAACGCCGATGTTTTCAGTTGCTGCTCAGTAATGTTTACTCTGACCAAGGACTTTCTGAGCCTCATGCTCTGCCAGGGAGGAGGGGAAGCTGGGAGGAAGCAGAGACAGGACACCTGACCCCAACTGACCAAAGAGGTATTCCATACCACAGCACGTAATGCCCACTATAGAAACTGAGGGCAGTCACCCAGAAGGGCGAGATCACTGCTTGGTCAGGCTGTGTGTCAGTTGGCAGGTGGTGAGCAGTTGTATTTTCTTCCCATGTTATTCCCCTTATCATTGTTATTATTGGTGGCAGCAGCAGTGGTTTGTGTTACACCTTAGTTACCGGACTGCTCTTATCTCAACCTGTGGGAGTTACATTCTTTCCATTCTCCTCTCCATCCCTCCAGGAGCAGGGGGAGGAAGAGTGGGGGGAATGAGTGAATGGCTGAATGGTTCTGAGTTACCAGCTGGGCTTAAACCGTAACACTGCCAAAGACCAGAGATTTCCTCCGTAAGATGCAATGCTTAAATCACCTCTTTGTGACATTTAAAAGTCCCACAAGATGATGTGATCATTCTTACTTGCGACACTTGTTCATTCCGTTCCAAACCAGCATGATCTCTTTACTACCTCTTCACATATTTTTCTCTAACAATAGTCACTGGTGAGACACACTTAGATTCCTATTCTCCTTTTAACTGCAGCAGATGACTTACTCAGAGGATCTAAATTCTGAAGTGTTTTTTTCCTACCTTTGCCTGTACAATCATTCCCATAGGGAAGGCCTATCTGCGCAAGTATTCTCAACTCTTTAGTTCAGAGAAGCTTGCTATATATTTGCAAAGGGTAATCTAAAAAACATATAATTTATGAATCATCTATTTTTCAATTCTACTAGTCATCTGATCAAAGCCAGCAGCATCAGTATGTGCAGATACAACAGCAGAGATTTTCTTTCAATTCTATTGACTCTCTACCTGCCGTATTTCCAGAGAATTATTACCTTTAGGTGCTATTTTCTCACCAGAAGGTGGGACAAGCAGCAGCTCAAGTGGAAGAGTTGCGTGTGTGTATTTGGTTTTGAGACAAAAATCTCTTGTTACTCCATCTCCAGTAAGTTATATTTTCAGGCAACAGCGTTACTGTAGTTCTTTAGCATATTGAGCACCAACTCCATTGCAGTTCCAGAAATTGCTCTGTTTAACAGTGCTTGTGCTGCTGCACAGTTGCCCTTCAGCACCAATGCCACAAGATGACCGTGACTTGGAGCTGCAGAGCTGAAAATGCAAGCAGACCTAATCTCCACAAAAAACCCCAGCTGCTCTCATGCGCTGATCTAGATTGTGCTGGATATTTGAGAACTAAATGGGCCATTTCAGAATGACTCCCAGGAGGTTTGCTCAGATTGCCGATAGCAGTCACAGCAAACCACCCCCATGCCAGCACGCATCTAGCGATAAAGCACTGATTCACAAAAACAACTTTGAGTCAAAGATATACAGGTCATTTTACAGGAAATAAGAATCTCACAATGGCCAGAGGGCACTGGTACATCCACCTCAACACTGTCCTCAACTTCTGTTCTTACTGATGAGAAATTCAGTAATGGAAAAGCCTATAGCATCATGGTTTAGAAGTATGAGAGCTACAAACACGAAGTAAAACCCACTGTATCTTTATCTTTCTTATTTGTCCCTGGAAGTGTTCACACAATGTGCAGATGAGGCCTTTGGTGACATGGCTTAGTGGCCTAGGCAGTGCTGGGGTGAGGGTTGGACTTTATGATCCTAAAGGTCATTGCCAACCTGGTTGATTCTACGATTCTCTCATTTTTTCATGCTTCCAAGTATAAAAATGCTTGAAAGCATAGTATGCTTCCATTATGCATATTGGAAGATATATGCTTCACACCAAGCAGAGAGTGGGTAGGGAGTGACCAGGTAGGAATCAGATGTACTTTTGTGCTGACAGTCTTGCAGTAATATTTTCTTCTCCTTAGTCACAACAGTTTGATTGCTCCTTTCACACAAAATTCAAATTCTGCATGATAATTGAAATAAATTACAGTATAACACAAAATATAACCAGTATTTTTAGCAAGAAATCAATCATTATAGACCTACTTGCTCAGAAGTGTTTCCTGTGGCCTCTTAGGCCAAGGTAGATGTAGAACTAATAGGCAGATCAATAAAAGAAATATACCTAGCAAAGAAAAACACCATGACAGAGTGCTTTGCTACTTAGTGCCTAGACCAAGTCTTCTTCAGCAAGGGCAAAAATGTGGGAATAGATCAGCCATGTGGGGTTAGTGGTTTTATTCACAATGTCGCGTCTCAGCCTTGGTCAGTTACTTGTTGTTTGATGGGGATTGCACTCCAAATAAAGTATTCTATACTATTCTATATGCTTAGATACTGCAAGAAAGGAGGATTTATTCAAGATTCATTCCAAACCATGGACTCTCCAACAGCTTTCTTAGAAGAATCTCACCTAATGAGTGTGTGACAAGAATCCTAATTGCCTAACAGAGCCCTTATTTCCCAAGTTTTCCTTTAATTGCATGTGCTTAGTTCAAGACAAAGCACTCGCTGGGTGGTGCCCAACACCCGCAGTCTATGCAATGCCAACTCCTACAGTGCATTCTTCAGTTCAAAATCAGGGCTCATTTTCCTTGCAGTGGCAAGGAGTCTCCTCTTCCTGCAGACTTCTGCCTCCTCTGATGTTGATCCCCCATTCTGCAACAGGGGAAAGCTGAGATAAGAAAGAAATGGGACTTGCTGCTGTTTCCTAAGGCTGGTAGGATTCTGGTCTCCATAGAGACTTGGTACACATTCACATCACCAAGATCTCCTGCTTTTAAGGCATTCCTGTGGGTGGAAATGCAGAGATTTGGGTGCTGTAGGGTGATGCAGGATCTCTGAATGTATGTAGTTTTGAAGTGAAAGAATCTGAGGTTTTGCTGTCTTAAATACAGAAGCTTCTTTTCCTTTATCTGCAAGGTTGTGTTTTCCTCTCAAGTTACCTCAAAGACTGAAGTACTGCTGCAGCCTCTCTGAAGAATAAAACTGAGAGGGCCATATCACTATTTTCACAGAAGGGCATGAA
The DNA here is from genome assembly GCA_009867235.2 of Psittacus erithacus. Classification (NCBI taxonomy): domain Eukaryota; kingdom Metazoa; phylum Chordata; class Aves; order Psittaciformes; family Psittacidae; genus Psittacus; species Psittacus erithacus. Next base: position 26,681 of record WYDI02030765.1, read on the forward strand.
GAAAATTCCTGCCTTGGTTGCTCTGATCAAAGTTATGACAGGTACGTGTTCTTCTTCAGAATTGGAAATTTTCTTGCTGGAGGTTTTCTGCAAGCTCATCCTTTTTATCCCTATAGAGAGCTTCTGACTTACACACCTTCTTAGCAGAATACCAGCCTACATTCTCTTCTTTGGGGGAGAGGCTCGGCACTACCACGCCTTGGGTCTATTTCTTTTTCTCATAAGTGTTCCCACCGACACTCAGCAGTAGTGCCCTTGTATCATCTTGAAGCTGCATGAACACTTGAGAGATGAGGTTTCCAGTTAATTAGATCTTGCTGCCTAAACTGTGGACTTCTTCATCATTTTCCCTTAGTGTCTTGGCTTCCAGATAAGTGAAATTTGCAGATTCTAATTTCCTTTTCTTTTGGGAGGTGATAATGCAGAAAGTGCCTTGCTCAGCATTAACCCACAGCAGCTTTCCTCCAACCAAGGGTGCATCCCAAGTTGTCACTGAAAGTGTACACTGCTGCAAAAACCCTAGATTATAGTCTTGATGATCAATTTATTTCTGGTTTCAACTGGCTGTGTTTGGCAGTTTGTTTTTACTGCCTTGGAAGTATTTCATTTCACTGGAAGAAGAAGAGCTGCAGTTAATGGATTTGAAAATTCCACCCCCTCTTTCTGCACTTTAGTAAAAAAAATGAGAGTAAAAATAGGAAATCTGGAGCTCAAAGAAGATGATGCTTTAACTGACCTTTGCTCTTCTTGCCTTCACTCGCTTTCCACTACTTCCCTGCAGATGCCGAAGATCCATAGAAGCGCACTTAGTATAATTCTCTGCAACAAACATTACTGATGCTTTCAAAACTGGATGTTGTGTTAAATAAATAAGCATGGCTGGTAGAATATATGTAGATGCTAGAAAGGTGAATATAAGCATGACACGTTGGTTTTGCAGTTGCAGGGAAATACAAACCTGCCTCAAATGGCTTCAGCCCAGAGCATAGCTCTCAGCCTGACAGTCCGCACCCCCTTCATCTCGAAAGCGTCAGGATTTTAAACCAGCTATGACAGCTTTCAAGCATCTCTTGTGGTCATTGTTGTACACAGAAACCGTGTTAAGAAATCCTAAAAATGCTTTTCCTAGTTTCAGCTTAGTGAGAATCTCAGAGAAGGCATCTCTCATTTACCCGCAGACTGTCCAATTAACCATGATAAAGGGTATATCAAGCCTTTGATAACGCAGCTTGCTGAACCATCCCCATATCTTTTCTGCCCATCATCTGACCTATCTGATTGTGACAAGTATCCTTTACTTTCCCATTAATCAACAGAACAGCTTGCTTAATAATTTCCTGGCCCTGGGTCCTGTAATTTAGGTAATTAAAGTTTTTTTCTTTCTATCATAAGCCTAATGGGCACATTCAGGATCCTGATGAAGAGCAAAGCTCCTGACAAATGGCAGCTATCTTGTGAACTTTAACAAGTGAGTTTGCAACAGTGATGAGCAATGAGGTGCAGCTCTATTTAAATCAAATGGAGGGAGATAATTTCTGAAAGACCAGTACTGAGCTTCCAGCAAGCATTGGAAAACTCGCCAAGGACAGAACACCACTTAAGTTAGCAAAACCTATTTCCAAGGCACATCATACCCATGGAAGTGGGTTTTGAGAATTTTTTGCTGTTTTTAGTAAATTCATACCTGCTTTTACTTTACTAAATTCATACCTGATCGTTTCTTCCACGTAACTCATAACCCAAAACTTCCAGCACACAACTTGCTGAATAGGAGCATCCTATTACATCTCTCAGTATCAAACTGTAGCTCTCTTTCTGGAATTACTAGCACCAAATTTACAATACTGATAGTAGGGACCACAGGTGCTTCCACACCGCTATGTGCCAACTTTTGTGCATCTGTGTTTTTCTGTTAACTAACTACGGCAGTACCCATCAGCACTCATTTATCAGGTCAAGTCTCATCTTTTTGATATGTTTTTATTGCTGGGATCCAAATGCTTAACAACAGAGACCAGTATTGTTATTATTGTTATTCCACTTCTCACATAAAAACAAGCTCCAGAGAGGTGGAATTCGCCAATAACAATAACAGCGATAGGATCAGACCCAGAATTCCTGAAAGCAGCACTTCACCTGGGAAGGAAGCCAACCCTACACTTGCTAACCTCAAGAACCCAGAAGAGTTTAGATATTGATTACCAGGTCCCAAGTAAAACTATTCATTTCTGACTTTACTGCAGTCAGCAGTTGTTGGAGCTAATCACAAATTTCCTGTAGTGATCTCATAATTTGATTTGTGTCATTAAGAATGACCTGATTAATTGGCATCTGATTAATTGGCAACCTGATTTCATTGTAAATTCGTTAAGTTATTGAATACAATTGTGACCTTACTCTGGTAATTATACTGCATAAGTTCTAGTTAGTGTAGTAAAAGCTTTTGGCCCATTAAGTATACACCTTCTACAAGAAATACCATTGCTTCTTCCTTTGCTTCTTTACCACTTTATGCTTAAGCTCACTATAAACTGCACAGAGATGGTTTTGCTTTTATATTTCAGAATGGATTAGCAAGCCAAGGCACTTAGGTGAGGTGTTTACAGAGGCGCGGTGCTGTTTCTAAATCAGTCCCTTGTTCCTCACCCAACTGGAAAGCAAAGCTGATGGTTCCCTTGGTGGCTCCTCCTGCCTTGCAGGTACTGTCAGCCCTGGGGGAAGGAGCAGCCATACCTGTACAACGCTCCCTTGCCCAGTTTGCAGACTGGGGCAAAGAAAGATTATCAACTAATGTGCTTTTTCCCTAAACAAAAGCACTAACTCTTCTGCTAAATCATGAGTTTTCACAAAGCTTCCATCCTTCTGATGCGTTCGGTTAACGTTGGTCAGTACACCAAGTGTGTTGGACAGGCAGAGGCACTACCCAAACCACGCTGTTGCATACACTTGATTTCACTGAGGAACCAGAAAAAGTGCAGCTCTGTGTCAGAACTGAATTCATGTGGCTGTAATTCGAAGTTTAATGACTTTTCTTTGCATTTATCTGGTTCTGGATCAAGTGTTACGTGTGCAAGATAAAACCCTGCTCCCATAAAAACCTCTTAGCCTTGTATGTGCTCTTGTGTGAAGGCACATTCCTTCTCTACCACTTTGCCAAGACTGCCAGGAAGACGTATCTGCAGAAAAGGACAAGGAGTCGGACGTGGCTTACAGACTCGGTGCTTTCATTTGTGCAGGGCCCTGCCCCACTGGCAATGGTGCTCATCCGATCTGAGAGAGGGTCTGAAGGCTGCACAGAACCAAAAATTCCACTGTCTCCACCATCGCTACACTCTGTCACAAGTGGGGAAATCGTTCCAACACCTGAGTTAGTTCCCATCAAACAGGCTGCTTTCTCTCCTTAGATAGTGTAAAAAAGCATTGATTCCTTGGCTTGAAGAATATGTGGATTTGTTGCCATTGGAATTCCTGTTAATGTTAAGGCTAAATATTTAAAATATAGTACTATGTAAGCTTTTAAAAGAAATCTCCTTAAAGTCTCCTTCCTTTTTAAAGGAAGTTTCCATTTGTCCCAAAGTTAGACGTGAATACAAACACCAGAAAACTGGATTATCACTTTTTAGTTGCTTCTTCTGTGATGACATAAATTCAGTCTCAGTCCTAGGATTTATGCTTTGTGTTCTTTTTTTTTGGTAAAGAAGATGAAATTGTGTAATCTGCCTAAATAATATTAAGGCTTCTCCTCCAAATCTTAAGCAACGAGGCATAATAGTCAAGAATAATAATCAGAGTAACACAAGGGAATGCGTAACAGTCCTTAATATTCTGTACTACAAAATACCGCTGATAAGTGAGAGTATTCATGCAATATTAAATGCCCTGCCAGGGGTAGTTCTTCCTGTTAACCATCCTTGCTGTCATAGCTGTTTACCACACAAGTATGCAGTGTGATATGAAGGGAAGCAAGAGGTTTACTGCAGAGAATGGTTCCTTCAACTGCTGTCTCCATGGATCTTCAGCTGCAAAACCGTTAGTATCGGGAGCAATAAAAGATCTTTATAACTTTGGAATGCTTTGCCCCGTGAGTAGAAATCAAATCTTGGGGTAGGCAACTGAGCTTTCTGCACAATGCGCAAGGAGACCTGGGAGCCTCCGAACAGAAACGTAAACCAGGTCTAGGCTGCTCCTGGGAGCCATTATCTTCATCTCATCTTGAAAGCTAACCCTTTACACAGGAAAAAAAATGAAGACTCCTGGGCCTGACAGAGAGTACAAAGGAAAATATGTCTGGTTTTCAGCTCCAATTTAGCTGAGGTGAGTGTATGCCTTTCTTCAGGGATTGACTCCTGGCGAACACACACCTGAAGGAAAAGGCCAGATGCCAGGGATCCTTTTTTGAGGTGTTTTAACTTCAAGGCAACAAGTTATATTCCTTTCTCACCCGGTGCCGGGGGGGCCTTCTGTTTTGCTTCAGCATGAGAGGAGGGGCCCAAAGCACCCTCCCAGCCACCATATACCTGCATCAATGCCTTCTCCAGTGCTCTGAATTCCTCCCAGGAGTATAGTTATCTGTCAAAAAGGCGAATTGGGATTTGAGCGTCTCTCTTCCCCCACCTTCTGATGGTAATCTCCATGGAAAGAGGGTTTACATCCTTTAATATGGAGTTGCAACCTTTTGGCCTTTCCCATGCATAATCTGAGAAGCCAAACACACTGCACCACCCTGGGGAGTCAGGATAAAGCCCAATGATCTTTCAGTGTGTAGCTGCAAGCTGAACTTGTTCACAGCTTTGGGGAAAGGGAGGAAACTTCAGAGGAGGAAAAGGCAGAGCAGCGCTGGTGTTTGGTCACCTGCAGGGAGTAGCAGCGACTTCTGTAGCACCGTCTGGGATGCAGTACATCTAGAACGCTGCCCAGCTCCTCTATCAGATTCAGTCTGACTTCCATTTTGTATGGAGGTTTGCAATAATGCCATTCTTTCTTCTGGCAGGGCCTTTGGAAGCTGAGGTGCTGCCAGAGCCCCCATCAACACGCAGATTTTGTTCCGCATTGAACTCCAAAATGCTGTTTTTAAATATAGAACTATTATTTAAAACCTTTTGTTGTTGTTGTTGTTGCTCAGCAACTTGTCTGTAATGAAGGATATGCTGCTAGCGGGCTTCCTGGTAGATGGAAGCCTGAACATCAGTAAAAGCAGCATCCAGTTAGGTGCGTGCTGGCCAAGACAGTGACAAATTATATGTCAATCTGTTCTATTTAACATCAGTGAAGTCAGCAGAGGTAGAAAGCAGCGGCAGCGCAGATGCTGCTCTGCAGCAAAAGACCAGTCAGGGTATGAAAGGGGCGGCCTGGCTCACCGAGTCTGAATTGAAAGAGTGGTGGCATGAACGGTTAAGCAGACGCTGTGTGCAATGACTCGGCTTTGGGCTGCTGCCACGCCACCTGCAAGCAGCCCAGTTCACGTCGAGTGCAATGCTTATGGGGTCACAGGCTGTCTTCTCCCTCTGCAATAACACAAGCTGCTGAGCCAAGTTGTCAGATGTTGGGTTAACCAAGTGAAACCCACATTTTCTGTTCACAAGAAACATCCTGTTTGCTTTTCAGAAAGCTCCAGTCCGAATTTCAGGCTAGGTCAAATAAAATCTATTTACAATCCTTCCAAACAAGAAATTCAAGACAAAAAGTGTTAGGAAATGTAAAAACACTTCAATAAGCATCCCATACACCACTGTGCTTAATACCTGAATGTCAATTTCATTCTTCAGCAGATATTGTTTCTTTTCAAGCAAGAAAGTGAATAATTTCAAGCCTCGAGGTCAATAAAGCTCATCTTCCTTCTGAAGGATGTTCCAAATGTTTTCCTGTACTTCATTGTGAGGGTTTCTAAAACAGAATCATTGAGTAATTTGGGCTGGAAGGAGCACCCGGGGGACACACAGTCCTGCTCAGGGCTGTATCCCATCCACTCAAACCTCCAAAGGTGGTGATTCCAGGATCCCTCTGTGCAATCTTTTTGGTCACCCTCATGGTAAAACATTTATTCCTAATATCTAATCAGAATCCACCATGTGTTAGCTTGCACCCATTGCCTCTCACCCTGTAGCCACTCACCTCTAAGAGGAGTTTGTATTCATCATCACTGTGTCTTCCAACCAGGTAGCTGTAGATAGCTTAACATCTTCCCATGTCATAGAATCAAAGAACCATGGAATGGTTTGGGTTGGAAGGGACCTTAAAGCTCCTCCAGGTCCAACCCCTGCCATGGGCAGGGACCCCTTCCACTAGAGCAGCTTGCTCCAAGCCCCTGTGTCCAACCTGGCCTTGA
>WYDI02030766.1:3589-96648 GCA_009867235.2 Psittacus erithacus
ATGCCCAGGCGCGGTGCGATGCGGGCCCTCCGCCAGCCAGCCCCGGGCCCCACGCCAGCCAGCCCCGGGCCCCACGCTGCCACTACCGCGCCGGAGAAACCCGGCTGCGAGCCTGGCGGGTTGGGGGCTGTAGTTGTTGTAGACCTGGGCTGTGCGCCGGACATCCCGCTCCCTGCCCTTCGGGCTCTGCTGGCCCGCTTCGGGTAGAAGGGGGATTCCAAGGGGTTCAAGGTGCAGGCCGAGTCTTGGCGCGGCCTTCTGCCTGTCTGCGGCCTCTCCTGCTACCGGCCTGCTCCAGTTCCGGGAGCTGAAAGTTCCTGCATGGGGACGTGAGAGCGGTGCTCGGGGATGCTGCCCCCCGCCTGGGGGATGTCAGGCTGCTGCCGTTTTACTTGTATCAGCCCTGGAGAAAACCTAAGCCGTGCTGGGGCCGGTCAGTGCTGCAGACTGATCCCTGTCAGCCAGGACTGAGGGGCCTTTTCCTCTCCAGGTGGCCTCGCTTCGGGTGTCTAGCCACCAGTTTTCATTAAAACAAACAAACAAAACCCAAAACAAACAAACAAAAACTACAAAAAAAAACCCTCCAACTTATGTGTACATTATTATTATTAATATCATCATCCTTGAGGATTCTGTCCATGCCCAAGTGTTTGAAATTCGTGGCTATGAGAAGGGAGATGGCACAATGACACATTCTGTGTATCCCTTGGAAGCCAAGCTAAATGTTGATGAGTAAGAATGAGTAGAAAATAGGTAGCGTTAAAACTGGCAAGCTTTTTTCTGTGCTTATTTGCATAAGCTAGTGACTATGGAAACCAGTTTTTCTGATAAACCTTGGGTTACCATTTGGCAGCAAGATTTAACTTACGGGTTAGTAAATCCATTACTCCTAATTAAGACTCAGAGGAAAAGATTTGCCATTTAACTTTTTGTTTTGGGGAATATTCCCATGACATGCATACCCAGTGGTGGAATTTAATCTTTACAGAAGGTGTGAACTGAACCTGTTTCCAAGCTCACTGAGCCCTGAGGCTTTTTGGACTCCCTCAAATGTGACCAGTAAAACAATACTAAATGTATGTATGGTGCTGGGGCAAAAAGCAAGATTTTAGAATTATGCTAACAGACTGCACAATGCAAATAACTAGACAAGGGGCCTGATCATTAGGTGTAACTTAGAGTAAAACTGCATCATTTGTTTACTTTTCCATCAGAAATAATAATTAATTTTTATTACAGATGATCTTCAATGCTGATGAGGCCCACAACATAGTCAAGGAGGTGGGTTTTAGCTAACAGCTGTATTTCAAAGAAATTCTTTACCTTACTTTGCATTGTAGTGAAAGCAGTTATTTTCGTTGACCATCCCAGATAAATTCTATCTTATGTTAAAGTATTATTGATATCAAGTAAAGATGGAGCTTTAAACTTCAACTGATTTCTATCTTCAACAACCTAAAATGGAGAAGGTAGATGAGAGAAGAGAGAGACAGAATCTACTTTACAGTGGAAAGATGTGGGGCAACAGTCACAAATTGCAAGGGAAATTCACTCCATGGTGAATTTCTTAATGAAAAGGCTGTGACATACAGATGCTGTCAGGTTTTTCAGGGAAATACCATTTTGAGAACAGAATTCCTAGAGAGGCCGGGCAGGTCCTTTCCTATCTGTCAGGAAGGGAGAGGGCTGCACTTTCAGAACTGCTCCAGTACACAACAGCGAGCTCTTTGATGTCAGATAAATGACAATTCAGCCTGTTGTATAACTGTTCCTGCCTTGAAAGGCCAAATGCGGTATGACATTGTTTCCAGACAGTGGGAGTAAAGCCAAGTGTTTCTGTCTCTGACTGAAAGCTTAACCAGACTCAAATAGCTCTGCCAGTGGGTACATGTCTAGAAGGACCAAAATCCTCAGTGGATCTTGTTTGTCCCTCTTCTGTCTTCTATTCTGTGAATATTTGTTTCCGTTGAGTTCTTTGTCTGGTTTTATAGACTTTGATCGGGGCTAATTGGGGTTTTTAAGATCTGGGACACAAGTCTCCTGTACAGCCCGCTAGTAGGTGGTTAGTGCATGGGATTCATCTTACTGAATTGAAGGAGAACAGAGGTTTATTTTTCTTACCTTTTCGAGGTATGCATTTTTAACCAGACTTCTCAATTTTAAGAACATAATTCTGAATTTCTTAGGAACAGAGAGTGCAATTTAAGAGTTACAGTTAGAAAAAAGGCTTCCTATTCAATCATTTTATGTTAAAGCAAGGGTTGGCCAATCTGTAGTGATGGGAGAACATGCAGTTTTTAAGCAGTTAATGTGTTTCTTGTGCTGAAAGATACGACCTTTGAGTATCTCTCACTCTGGTATCCTCCTCGTCTCTTAAGCTGGAGTATGCATTTCACTATTGTCACACCTGCTCTTAAAATTCTGGTATAATGCTTGCAAGCTCTGAAACATTGGTCAGCCCAAGCTGACATTACTGATTTGTGTAGTACCATTTCCATTGCAGTAGCGTCTGAAAGCCGAAATGGGAGTAGGTGGTTACTGGGAACAATGGAATGGGTTAGTAGCTACACTGGTAAATGGATCCATTCACTTGGTGGTTAAAGCATATGGCTAAAGTCTTTCCTACAAGAAATGTTTGGTCAGAGCCTCATTCTTCTCCATGTAATAATGTGGTAGATATGAACCAAAAATAAGTTTCTGAGAAGGCTCATTCAGCAACTTGATCAGCTCAATTGATTTAAAGTGATCTAATTGCCAGATAAAATTCCTCAGATTATGTAAGACATTTTAAACCTCTACATTTTGAAGTATGTTTACTGCAACTTTTTTTTTCCCCCCTCTATTTTAGTGCATAGAAAGTGTTTTAGGCAAGGCAGATTATAATCACAACAAAGTCAACCAGTGGACTGCTGCTATAGTAGAACAGTCGCTGACACATCTGGTAAAACTTGGAAAAACCTATAAGTACATTGGTAAGTACAAGCAGTCATCCTTTTACCACATACAGTCACAATAAATAATTGATGAAATGTTCATTCAGTAGAAAGTTTTGAACTGTAGGGAAAGCAGAGCAGATTCCTGAACTCTTCTCTTTTATAGATTTTTAGCAATACCTGTTGTAATGGCAGTTTCACCTGGGCTAAGCATGCTAGCACCACTTAGCACTCTTAGAAGATGGTATGTTTCACAGTCTTTCCTGACTGTTAAGCAACTCCAAAATAATTATATCAACATTTTAGTATCAGTTCTGGAAATAATTGCTTATTTTAAATAAAATTTTCAGTAGGATTAAGCTTCCTTTAAATACAGACATTTGAAAGACTTTAGTCCTGTATGCTCAGTGGTATCCCATTATATTTATATGCATATCTGTGGAAGGGAAAATGAAATAAGTAGAAGTTTAACCCACTTTGGTTCTTTTGTGGAGTGTTGATATAATAGCAAGTATTTGCACTCCGTTCTGTTTTGAAAATCTTGGATTCAGATTGTCACTGGTTTTATGACCGTTGCAGGTCAGTCTAGAAATGCTGCAGGTTACTAGAGTGTGGTTTTAGAGAGCAGTCAATCAGTACTTTTGGGGAACTCTCATCAAGTGTGACTTCTGCAGTACCTGTGAGGACAGCACCTGCAATCATGTTCTGAGGCGCACGTGTCCTGTTTTTAGCTGGGATAATTTATTTTCTTCCTGGTAGCTGGTATAGTGCTGTGTTTTGGTTTTAGTCTGTGAATAATGTTGATAACACTAATAATTTTAGTTGCTGCTGAGTAGTTGCTAAGTCAAAGACTTACATGTTTCCCACAGTCTGCCAGTGAGGAGGGGCACAAGAAGCCAGGAGGGAGCAGAGACAGGACACCTGACCCAAACTAGCCAAGGGGGTATTCTATACCATAGAACGTCACATTCAGTACAGAAACTAGGGGAGTTGGCCAGGAAGTGTCAGTCACTGCTTGGAAGCAGGCTGGGCATTGGTCAGCAGATGGCAAGCAATTGTTTTGTGCATCACTTGTTTGGGTTTTGTGGGTTTTTTTGGGAGGGGGTGGTGGTTATTCCTCTCACTATCTCTCTCTCCCCCTCCCTCGCTTTTTCATTTTTTTATTCTTATTAATATTATTGTATTATCATATTTTTACATTCATTCAAATTATTTAACCGTTCTTATCCCAACCCATGTTTTTTTATGTTTTTCCAGTTCTACTCCCCATTCCACTGTGGAGGGGAAGAATGAGTGAGCAAGTGGCTGTGCGGTACTTATTTACTGGCTGGGCTTAAACCAGGACAATTTGACACAAGCCATATCTAAGTAGTTTAAAAGATAAAAAACATAATCCTTTTAGCAAGCATTTTTTTGAAGCCACTGTCTTTATATCAGTAAAAATAATCATGAAATGAATACCAAGTTCTTGAGGCAAATACTGGGGTAAGCAGTTTGTCAAAAAAGGTTTTGACTTAGCTGAATGCCACTTGCCAGCCATTTGAACAAGTAACGCAGGCTTGAGTTCAGAAGTACAAAATGATTCCCCCCTTCTGCTTTAATAATCAAATCCTTGATTTTATGATTGTGTCTTGCAGTAACTTGTGCAGTGATGCAGAGAAGTGGAGCTGGTCTTCACACAGCAAGCTCATGCTTCTGGGATACTACAACTGATGGTAAATTTCCTCAATCAAACCAAAAATTTGTAGTAAAAGAAATGTTACTTATTGCTCAGTAGTAATAGTTGGTCTGAACATTTTCAGGAGTGTTTGCAGGAGCAGTAGCTTCCAGAATTAGACGCTTGTTGACAGTCCCAGCAGAAATATTTTGTTAGCAGTCAGTACCTGCATTAAGAGCAATTACTGTGTAAATTATGAGAAGTGGGGAGTAGAAATGTCTTCATTTTGAAACAAGAGTCAAAACATTGAATCCTCATCAGTAACCAAGATCAATTGAAAAGGCAGTAAAATGTTGATCACAGTAAATGCAAGTGAGTAGTCCTAAACATACCTGCCTTCCTGCTGTGGGGGGACAGCACTACTTTGGAGGAGGACAGAACTTGGTAAAAACCAGGAATAGTTTGACTGACAGTTTGTGTTTCAATTGCTTAACTACCAGCTGGGCTTTGGATGTGTTTTATTACTTCCAAATTAGTTCTTAAGACATTTTTTCCCAGGTTCATAGTCTCATGGGGAAACAAGATCAAAATAATCTCATGTCTGTCATGGATTCAGAAAGGTCTTTTCAGAAGAAGGCACCAAGATTTAGCTTTAAGTTAGAGGTGGCTTCAGAAAGTCAACCAAGGTTAAAATAAAAAAATCCAAAACCAACATAAAATGAAGTTAAATAGAGCAGCTTGCCAGTTTCAGTATGGGATTTTCAGGGTTTTTGCAAGTCCAGAGAGATACCAAAATTGTGTTTTCCTGGAAACTCTCTTCAGCATACAAGGCTCATGTTAGGTAGTAAACAATGTATGAGTTAATGAAAATGTTTTGAGGAGTGTCTGTTTATAGCCAAGATAACATTATAGTACTTACCTTAGGTCACAGCTGTCATACTAATTGGACATAATTACAATGTGATAAAATGAATGCAGTACAGACACTGGAATTCTGTTTTCATTTTGTAATAATCTTTTCTAGGAACATGCACAGTGAGATGGGAAAACCGAACAATGAACTGCATTGTCAATGTGTTTGCTGTTGCTATTATCCTGTAGCTGAGTAGAAGATAAACACAAGCAACACCGAAGCCTTTAAAGCAAAAAAAACAAAAACAAAAAAAATAATCATCCAAACACATGGCTATATATTTCAAACCATTATTTGTTTTTGTATGAGGAACAGACAGAAGTTCTCTACGGAGGGCATACAGTCTAAGCCAGTTCTCATAGATTTAAGTATCTGAAAGCTAGCAGAGAATTTAAAATATGTATATATATGTATTTATCTAAACAGAAAGTTTTAATAATATATGATAATGAGAAGGAGCCACAAAGATCAATACAATTTATATCAAAGCTAATATCAAAGAAACTTTATTCAAGAGGAGCAAAACACATCAGATCAAAGGAAAGGTCAAAGATAAGCAAGACCTCACAGGATTGCGATGCATTTGGGAACAAATTATGAACACCGTTCAGAGTAGTTATACTGTAAACAATGCTGGTGCTTCATGTTTGATTAAGCAAAGCTGTCACATTGACTGCTGCTGCTTATGAAATTGCATGAGCATCACGTTTCAGACAAGCGTGAACATTTGCATTGAAATCAAATCCAGTTAAGCTTTCTCCCTGGAGGCAGAGGATGACTTCAGTAGGACAAAGGTGAGATATATCTAGTCCTAGCAGAATTCTAATTTATTTTCAGAATTAAGAACATAATACTTATTATCAGTTCAGGGATACATGCTGGGGATCAGGCATCTGCCCTTAATTCATAGTTTATAGATCTGAAAACACCCTGAAGGTACTTAAATTTGATGTTATTCCACAACTGTGCAATTTGTGACAAGCACTTTATTGATTCCTCATGCAGTATCCAGGAGCCAGGGCAGTAAGACTGGACCCACATTACTCCAAATAGGATTGAAGTGTTTGGAGAGAAGGCACAGATGTTTCTAGGGGTCTTGTTTGCTTTGATAGCATTTATCCTAAAGCAATGTGTCTGCTCTTTATATGAGTGTTTCCTACATTCTCTAAGTCTAGAACTGGATCTTGAGCCTATGAAATAATACAGTTAGGTTTTAAGCACTCAGAATTCCCTTCCTGTATAGATTTATGCAAGTTCTAACTTTGCTCATCTGACGAGTCTTAACTTGAAATATTCCACATGGAAGAAAAGCATTTGCACACAACTCAAGAATTTTGCTGGATTGGGGCCTACACTTTTGTTGATTAATGCACAAATTATACAGAGATGTATCAACACCAAAAATGCCTGAATGATTGCTGCCACTAAGTGGCAGCTGCATTAAGTTGTTTCCTCAGATGCTGCTTAAAGGTAGAATTTCTTCTTTGTTACTGTATGTCTTTGGAAGAGACTGGTAACTACGTAACAGCTACTGTAAGGCTGTTTTGAATTTTAACAAATGAATATTAAACCACTATTACGCAGACTATAAGGGCGTGTAACAAGTGTCCTGTACAAAGAACAAGCTTAAAAACCATTTAATTGCTTAAATTGTGTATACATATACCTAGTATGAGACTACAGAAGGAACACGTGTATGTGTAATTCGCAGTATTGTTCGAAATCGCTTGCTTTGCAGACCGGTAGAGTTCTGCTTTTACCTAAGTGCAAGTAAAATTAATACTGTAATACTGCATTTGCCTAACAGGCAAGTGTAACGTGAAGATGTATGTGTATGTTGTACTGAACTTCAGATGTGTAATAATTTAAAGTTACTTGGGCTAGAACAGCAATTCTGAGCTAGGTGCCAGCATTGAAGAGCCAAGTTGCGGAACTGACAAAAATGCAGAAGTTTCACTGATATTTGAGATGGTGGAAAGTTAAAAATCAGTGGGGTAGCAACTGGGAAAAGGTTTGGTACGACTGATGCAGTTTAAGATGTGAATGAGTAAAGATAGCAGTGGCTGTTATCCCTCTGTTAATGGGCCGTGGTCTCAAGAAATATTCCAAATAGCCACTTGTAAACTCATTTGCTTTACTTGAGTACATGATGCACTGAATAAGACTATCAGTTTAATGAGGCTTGATCAAGGTTCTGCTGCAGAAGAAACCTAGAAAATGCTGCTTAATTATAAGACTGCTTCATTTTTCTTTCTACCAAAAAAAAAAAAAATAAAGTTTTGCCTTAGTTGTATATTTGCGTCATGTTGTGATCTATATAAATGGGAACTGAGAAGAATACTCCTTACTTTCCTTCCACCCTGGACCTTGGGTGCTTACTCTAAGCTGCAGGCTGTTACCTGGCAATGAAAAAGTTAAGATTTTATAAAAGGACTGTGTGTGTGAAAGCTTGAAAATCTTGCGTTTGGAAAAACGATGTTTGCTTATTAAGCTCATAGGCCTTGAGGAGAAGTGGAAGACTGATAAATGAACCACCAGGATCTGAAGTGGTTCACTAAGACTCAACTAACTTCACAAAGATTAGGAAGGAACCCAAGGTCAAAATACAGAAGTAATTTTGAAAAGCTAAGCAAAATATAACTGTGTCCCTCAAGGGACTTGGTTCATTATAATACTAAAGATCACACCCCCCGAGATAAGAGACCCTTGCCCACGTTGATCCTTATGGGATGTATGTAGTGAATTAAATATGTACTGTGTCTAAACGGAGACAAGAGAACATAAGAGCCAATGACTGTAGATAGATGGAAAATGCTGCTTTTCACTGAAATGTATAAAATTGGGTAGCTGCCAGATTGAGGGTGTGCTTGCTTTGTGGAACTTTCCCTTAGCGCCAATCTTTGGCAAATAGGAATTAATATCTCAATTCAGTGTGTGAGATTGCCTTATTGCACACGGGGTGAACGATCCTGTATCTGGGCCCCCACACTGATTTCCCAGTCACAGCAGCACCATGGCTCTGAACAGCTTAGAGCTGGCTGTGTTACAGCTGGCGCACACTCTGGCTGCCTGCGCCTCCGGCTGTCAGCGGCTGTGCCACCCCTCCCATTCTCTGGCCCCATGCTCTTGCCAGGCAGTCACGGCGGCGACGCGCGGCCCCCTCACGGCTCCAAGCGCCGCGGGGCCGGGTCGAGGCCCGAAGCCGGCGGCAGGTGGCGGTCGCGGGAGGCGGCTGCCGATCTCTCTCCGCCGCGCCCCGCTCCGCCCGGGCTGTGTGCGTGGTGAGCGTCCGCGGGCGGTTATCCCCTCTGCGGGGCCTGTAACCCTCGGGCGGATGGCGGCGGGGCAGCACGCCCGCAGCCGGAGGCAAGCCCGCCAGCGGCAGGGGGTTCGGCACGGCCTGGCGGTGGCTCAGGCGGGAGCGCCGTCACCGAGTCGGGAAACAGCCGCGGTGGAAACGCCCCGGCGGTAGCCTCACGTGTAAGTGATAACGCTAACAGTAACGCTCTTTCAAAACAGCGTGGGGCAGTTACGGTTATGCCATTCCTATTGAAACTTTGTGTGTTGCATATGAAAATGTCGTATCCCCCAGGAACATGAGACTGCAAACTGCCCGTCACTGCTAGCCGGCAGACACCCCACACGCTCTGACTTCCCTACCGGGAATTCGGGAGTTGCAGCAGCTGTGGGGTGTGTATGTGGCAATCACCCGCCCATCTTCTGACTTAGGCTGGTTTTGTATCTGCTGTTTGGCCTCACAAAAGTCAGCTTTTAGTATGCATGCTGAGCTATGTATGTGACATACTTCTAATTTCAGAGTCGCTGCTATTAAAAATACTTTCTCTTGAGAACAGACGCAGGACTGACTGCCATTCATGTGTTAGACCACAACAATAGTCATATCTATAGATACTGAACAGATGTCAGGGAATTAAAAACAGAGCTGGTGTTATATATTGCCAACCTCCTTTATCCACCCACTGGAACCAGCCACGGGGCTCTACAGTCTTGTAAAAATTTGCATGATGTTTTCTCTGTTATAAATATGCCAAACTTGAAACAGAGAAAAGCAAAGAGGAGAGGCACTGTGAAGGGGCATGGAAAACACCAACTGCTGAGACAGAAACTTAAGAAAGAATACAGAGCTACAGGCTTATTTTTTATTTTCCACATACAGGTAAAAAAATTAAACGCCTACCAAAAGCTGCTCTGTCACTGCCCTCCTCAGCTGGACAGGAGAGACAAAATAAAACACAAGGCTCACAGGTCAAGATAAGGACAAGGAGACATCATTCAGTAATTACCATCACAGGCGAAACAGAATTGGGGAAATTAGTTGAATTTATTATCAATCAAATCAGAGTAGGGTAATGAGAAATAAACCCAAATCTCAAACCACCTTCCCCCCATCCCTCCCTCCTTCCTAAGTTACTTTACTCCAAAATTCTCTGCCTCCTTTCTCTCAGTGGTGCAGGGGGACGATGAATGCAGGTTGAAGTCAGTTCATCTCATGTTGTCTCTGCTGTTCCTTTGTCCTTGGGAGGACTCCTCACACTGTTCTCCAGCTCCAGCATGGGGTTCCACCAACAAGAGACTATTTTACATCAACTTATTAGTCCTTCCCACAGGAGACATTCCTTCATGAGCTACTCCAGAGTTAGTCCCTTCCATGGGGTGCTGCCTTTCAGGAGCAGGCTGCTCCAGCGTGGGTCCCCCCCAGGGTCACAAGTCCTGCTGCAAACCTGCTCCACCGCGGCCTCCTTTCTCCATAGGACCACAGGTCCTGCCAGGAGCCTGCTCCGGCACAGGCATCTGCCTGCTCCAGTGTGGGTCTTCCATGGGCTGCAGGGGACAGCCTGCCTCACTACAGACTGTACCATGGGCTGCAGGGGAATCTGCTCCACTGCCTGGAGCACCTCCTCCCCTCCTTCCTCACTGACCTTCGTGTTTGCAGGGCTGTTGCTCTCACATATTCTCAGTCCTTTCTCCAGCTGCAGTTGCTGTTTTCTTTTCCCCCTTCTCAGATATGTTCTCACAGAAGCCACTACCACTGTCACTGATGGGCATAGCCTTGGTCATTGGTGGGTCTGTCTTTGAGCCATCCGGGACTGGCTCTGTCAGACATGGGAGAAGCTTCTGACGGCTTCTCACAGAAGCCACCCCTGTAGACCCCTGCTACCAAAACCGTTTCACACAAGCCCAATACAATTGCTCAGACAGTAGCCACTGGAATGCGTGATCCTGGTTCTTCATAATAATAGTAGTAGTAGCAATAGCAGTAGTAGCAATTTTGCTATCACAACAATGTTGTTGCTGCATCACCTAGAAGCACTAAGTTGTAAACAATGCTCAGCTATGCTAGTTCTAGCCCAGCTACTGTCTGAAAGCTATTCAGTTTGACTGCAAAGAGAAAACTGAAATAGGTGGACACAGGTAGTCCAGGAACACAAAGAAGCAAGGTTAGCCACCCCAAACCCAGTGGTGCTAGGGAGGAATTTGAGTCCAACAGTTGTCTCAAGATGAGGAGATGAAGATAGCTGAGGAAGGTTGTGGCTGAGAATGGTGGTGCTGACAATGGCAACACCAACAGAAAGCTGAGGAATTGCCTACTTAGAGACTTTAGTCAGCAGCCTTCTAAGAGTCATACAGAGTTGGAAGTCAGAGAGGATAAAGTTTAAATGGGAGCATTGGCAATTGTATAAAATACTTTTAAAGTTATAGATGGAAGAGAAGAAAGTCTGGTAGTTAAGTCAGCAAGAAATTATTTTGTTTGAATTGGGTGGAGAACAAGACAAACAAGGTGAGAGATTCTCTTTTTCAGCTTGTTTGGCATTTACAAGATATGCAAAGGGCAGCCCTGGGCAACCTTTCCCACTGACACTTTGCTTGGGAGAAGTAAATACCTACTTGGCATGTAAGGCAGCGGTTTGCTAGCTTGCCCCAGCAGTATTTTCTCTGCTGATACAGCTTCATTGTGTGGTTACGAAATGCAAAATCTGTCCCCATTAGCTGGCAATGAACAGTGCTTTTGCTCACGGTAGGGAAGAGGAAAAGGCTCAGTATCTTGAAACAAATTTAATAGCTGTGGACATGAGCTAAATAAAGAGGCAGCACCTGTTACCTCTAAAGAGGAAGTGGCCATCTTCATGGGTTACGGCTTAGCCTTTGCAAACGAGTTGATAGTAACATGAGAACTTTCATCATTTTCTTGGTTTTGGGGCTAGTTTCTGTTGCTTACATAAATGCAACTGTGCCTGTTAAGTTTCCCTAGTACTAAATTGCCTGTATCTATCATCCCCCTTACTAAGTCATAACAGTCAGGGGATGCTGGTTTTCTTACCCGGCCTCACAAGCCAAAACTCATATAGTGGGTCTCATCATCTCACTCCCTGATTGCTACTTTTACCTTTCAGCTGGCCTCAAGATGCCTTCCCCAAATGTTTCTACAGGGATCTTTAATCCATCACTGATACTTGCAGCCTGCTAACTTGTATTTAACTACCCCAGCACCCTGGAAGGATTTAGGACATGCAAGTACCTAGAGAGGGAATCAGTACATATAGGGCTTAAACAGTGTATTGTCTTCTTGCAGGCTTTCCACAAGGAACACTGGCAAATGCTCTAAATATAATGTATTGTCCCTGTAACACAATGCTTAGGCCAACACTCATATCACTGTGGTTATCCTGGAGTTAATGGTTGCTTGGGGAAAAGCTGCTGGTATACCCCAGGCAGTGATGTGAGGACATACGGCGTATGAACTTGCAGTCCCCAAATGGTCACTTCATTCATCATGGTGACTTTTATACCAGAAGAATGTCTGACAGATTAATGCAAATAAAGGCATTGGGTTATTCATTAAATTACCAACAACAATGACTAACTTGAGGCAAGATTTGCTGGCTATGTTTGTAACACCGGCATTGCTCTCTCTCAGAGGGTGTGAAATGGCAGGGAAAGGCCTTGCTTCCAACAGGAGCAATAACTGTGGCAGAGACTTTAGAGATTTCCTGCAAAATGAATGTGAAGTAATATTGGGTAATTGAGCATCAATTAGCCCTCTGTAAGCAGAATTTCATGGCCACTTGTGTTGCTGTCCTTTACACACTGTACTTTATGCACGTGAGAGGGACGAGTGATGGACAATGATCCACACATGTGGGGCCCTATTACCATTTGCAGCCCTTTCACAGTGAGAGTGTTTCTTGAATTGTTAACAGATGAGAGGAACATTCATAATTTTCAGGCAGAAGATAGCTGCTGACAGTCAACAGGTTTCTTTTCTGTCTTCTCAGAGGGACTGGTTCTAGAAAGTGTTTCTCAGAGGTGGTTTGTCAGTGTTTGCTGATTATTTCCTTGCTGCTGTCTGAGCAAGGTTAAGGTCTTAGAGGGCTTGTGTGAATTCGCCACCTGAAAACAGACTTCAACTAGCATTGGTTGTCGCATGAAAGGGAAGTATGAGAAAAAGATGGAGAGGGTGATAAACCCACAGCAGCAGCTGTCTTCTTCAGATGTTCATGAGAACTTGCCCAGCATTGGGTCATCCTGCGGAGATATTAACTTACATCCTGGCTGCATCCAGGATTTACCAATCTAAACATGGGATTGCAGGGTAGAAATCTCTTTGGTCTGTAAGGATAGATAGTCTGTGATATGAAACTGGACACTTGCTTTGCCAAAATGCCCCTTAGTAACACCAGCATTGACAACTACATTTTGTCCTGTTAACTGCAAAGGGATGACAGCAGTTACCCTGTCCCAACCCTTCCCTATGCCATTTCTGCAGCCGCAGAAATTCCACCTGAATTTTCTCAGTGTTCTCCCTCATTCAAAGAGAAACCTTATAGATCCCAGACTTTCGTATGGTCCAGTCTAACTCATAGGACTGTAAAAAGACAAAATCAGCATAAGAAACATTTACACTTTACTTCAAAGGTGACTTGACCAAAGATGTCTCTGCTTATTTGTCCTGAAGGTCATAAAACTCACGGTATTTGCATATTTTCTGATCTTAACACCAGCTGACCTACAAGTACCAAACAAAATCAACCAAAAAGTTATTTGCAGGGTACTTTGCTTTGTAGATTGTTTCCAGAATTATAAAGCATCAGTTCCAAGGCAGAGAGATGTTCTGACTCCCCCTTGCTCTGGCCTTTCCCTGCCTTCCTCTACAATAATGCTGAGAGAGGTGGATGGCTATCTTGGGGGGGGGGAAAGTTTTTTTGACATTTTCCTTATTTTTGGATAGTGCATATGAAATATAAGGTCAATGCAGGTATGTTTTACAGGATTAAAGTACATCATTTGAGCCACATGTTCTGAAATACTAGAACAGAGCTCATAAATTTCATTCATTGTTGAATTTAAAGTAAAAATCATTAAGCAGGGGGAGAAAATATTATGGGAGGGGACCAAAATAGTCTGTTTGGACAATGCAGAGATGGCTACAGCCGTGATCTATTTGCAGTGACAGAGAAGGTTTGCAGCTGAAAAACTGTAATTGTTTAAACCCAGCTGGCAACTAAATACCATGCAGCTGCTTGCTCATTCCCCCTCCACCTCCCAAGCCCCATCACGATGGGGTGGGGAAGAGTATTGGAACAAGGTAAAACCCACAGGTTGAGATATGAACAGTTTAATAATTGAAATAACATATAACAACAACAATACCAAGATAATAATAGCAACAAAACAACAGCAGCAACAACAGCAATAATAATAAAAAATACGTGAAACTGAAAAGTCCTTAATGTAATCACTACTTCGCAACAACTAAAACATAAATTTATTATTCTCACACTAAATAAAAAAAAACCCCAGCACTGTTCCAGCTATTAAGAATCAAATTTACTCTGTCCCAGCTGACACCAGGACTGTATCCACCCCTTATTCCACTTATATCATGGCAGGTCCCACGCTTCCCAATGTACCATCACCTATCCTTTGATATATACGCATAGATATCACTCTCTTAGTCTATGGACCAGCCCTATAAAAGTCCAATGAGTTCATTTAGTCCATGACCTTGGGCTACATCTGTCATGAGAGTCTTTCAGGGCAGAAAAGATGGCATATGGTGTTGAATTGCTGCATGAGGAATCCAGGTCTGATTTTATCACCACTATGCTTGTCCAGTTTCATCAAAGTTCATTCTTCACTAATAAGCCAGTCGAAAGGGTTCACATTCTCCAAATCTGGAGTGGCAGACACGGGTGCTGCAATGCCCCCAGTGCATTGATGGGCATATAGCTGCTATAGAAGTGATAATCATATTGTGTTATATACCAATCAACATCATACAGTTTAATTCACTGGCTATTCTAACCCAAAATCAAATCCCTTGAAGGAGTGACAACAGCAATTGGTAGAAGAGGATGGACCGAGAGAAATCAGCGGTAGATGGGTAGGAAGAGATACGCCAGTCACCCAAGCAGAAGAATACCAGAGAAAAGAGAGGGAATGAGGTTAATGCAGGTGCAGAACGGGCTGGAAAGCATTTGTAGGCTTTCAGCAAGTCTCTTAACACTTTTCCACTCTACTGCAATTAATTTTGCTGCTAGTCTGTGCTGGCACATGTGTGTTGAATGTAAATGAGACCAGTGGGTTGCTAAGTTCTGTATGAAATGCAAAACCAAATGTGTGGTTGACAAATAACTACTCTGGTTTGTGTCTATGGAACTGACACTGTTGTACGCAGACACAAAGATCTTGATCCTGCCAAAGCTTATAACCATTAGCATCTTGATGCATGCTTCTGATTTCCTTTGAGCATCTATACCTATGGTTTTGAGGTCTCAAGGCTTACACTTGGCTGTGAATTCTACAAAGAACCCATTGAAAGATGGAAAAAAAAACCCCAATCAACATTAATTTTCTAACAACACTCCAAAATAGAGCCGGATCCTGAGAAAAAGTGCCATAATGAGACCCTAACATTACTTCTTGTTTGTGTAAAGGTACCTTGTGTTTCACAGGCAGCTTTTTTTTGCTTTTCTGTTACTTATTTGGTTTAACCCACTATCTGAGGACTTAAAAGGCAGAAAGTACCCACCCAGCAGAGGAAATCTTACAAGACTGAAAAAAGGAAGACCTATTTTGCAACCAGGGTGGTTTCCCCTGGGATAATGCATGATGGTAAACAGGCAGAGTATCACTTTGACTGTAAGTTAAAACTTAGCAAAACTTGGATTTCGTTTCCTCATGTGCACACTTTGTCAGTATGTACCAGGGAAGGAAGGAGGATTAGGTGAGGCCCAGTACATATTGAAGTCTCACTTTAATAGATTATCTGAATATAACCAGGTATCATGCCTCCTCCAAAGTCCCTTGCAGTTTACATAATTGAGATGATGTCAATGGAAATGAGGGCTGCCCAACACCCTGGAGGGTCAGGGTCTTTAACTGTAAGACTACACTGAACTGGGATCAAGGATATTGATGAATCAGTTAATTGTCTGGGGTTTTTTTTCAGTTGACTACATATGGGAAAACAGAGAAAATGTTATATAAAAAGGGAAAGAAATCATGCTGAGCTGAGCCTGTGAGACCAAATTTTTGCTTCAGTCACTTCGAACTGCATTGCTTTCATTGGTTGAAACTGTTAATAATCCGAAAACTGTCTTTTCTTGCCATCAGCAGAGCATTTTTCATTTTAATAGAGAATTTGTGGAACTGGATGGAAGGACAAATCAGATGTGAGTCCATTTTGTAAACTCAAGTATAGCATGAGTTCAACAGTGGGTGTCACACAGGCTGTGCTTCTGTCTCTGCTGATGGTATCAGGAGTTCTAAGAGACTCCTAACCTCTTTTAGAGTCACATCTGCAGATAAGGCAGAGCAAGGACCAAAGGTTACTGTTAAAGAACAGCCTTAATGGGAGAGCCACTCGTAGTGCTCAGATCCCACTGGAAGTGGGGATGATTCTGGAGGGTGCCCAGAGACCCTGGTGAGCACAGTTAGTGACAGAGGTCTGCCAGAGCAAGCAAAATAGCTCCTTTACTTTAGCACTCAACATATCAGGAGCAAAGTAAAAGATGTGAGTGATTTGTGGTGGTGACTGACCCTCATCAATGAAACATGGAGCTCCCTTGAGTCCTGCCTTCAACCATTCACTGCCATCCCCCTCCTGCTGCTTCCTCCTGCTGTGCACAGAACATCCTTGAGACATCCTTGCCTTTCAGAAAACCTTGGTGCTACTGCAGCGCAGTCATGGTGACAGTGTTGCCTAAACTGCTGAGTACCATCTGCCATTTCTCAAAGGTGAGAAGCCACTCTTTGTTTCCAGGGCAGGCCATTTGGAGTCAGCAGTTTGACAACAAAGAATCAGTTTATTGCAAAAGAAAAACCCCTTCTCCCTCCTCCAAGAGAGAAAATCCCCGAACACATGGAAAGAGGAAATTTTCAGCTAGAGTCCCAGCTGACAGCAATGGTTAGTGCAAGCAGTGGCATTTGGCCACAAAAGAGGACTGTCCTTCAAGCTCACCTGTACTCTGATGCCCTCACCATCTCCCCCAGGTGAATGAGGAGCACTGTATGTCCGGCCTGGGAAGCTCTGCTGGTGTCACAGCCACAATTGTCTACTAATTTAACACAGGCATGGGCTTTATTTCTAATGTAAATATTGTAAAAGTTGCTTAAGAAAAGGTCCATGTCTAAGGTGGGTCCCCAGTGAAACACTGATCTGGGGAATTTCTATGGAACAGGCAAGCATTTGGAGGAAGGGCTCTTTTACCACTATAGAAGACAGTAGCGTTTACTTAAAACAGTACCACTGACATCCTTCCGTGTTTTGCTGAAGAGTGGGGAGGACTGAAACTCGTTTGTTTCTTATGTTTGGATTTCAGTGCTATCCATTTCACTCGTGTCCCAGATTTTAAAAACCTCAGACCATGACTGATAATGCATGGGTTGTTCTATTATCAGGA
Source organism: Psittacus erithacus (assembly GCA_009867235.2). Taxonomy (NCBI): domain Eukaryota; kingdom Metazoa; phylum Chordata; class Aves; order Psittaciformes; family Psittacidae; genus Psittacus; species Psittacus erithacus. The sequence goes on from WYDI02030766.1 coordinate 21,017, forward strand.
TTTAATATAAGAAACTTTTGAAATAAACTGAGAAGCTCTCATCTGCTTACTCTTTTACACATTTTAGGGAGACAGTTATTTATTAACAAGCATAGCATTCCTTTTTCTGCCTTCAAAGTGACAAACAACCCCTGGTACAAGTGTGCAGCATGTCAGGGAGTGTCATTACAACTGGCTTAGTAAAGAAAGATCCCTGAAGTTTTAAGAATAAACATGGCAATATTTAGGGTGAATTAAAGTACACTCCTTCAAGACTCTTCACATGATAAATATACTGTCTCCATTAGACTCCTTGCAATTTCCCTTTGCCCACTTTTTAACAGTATAAAAGCCTGAACACATTTCCATTAAAATCAAAGGCAGATATTTCAATGCTCTCTGCACAGGATAAGAGCCTTATTATGTTTCAGTAGCAATATTTTTATTCCACGGAAGTTTCTTTAATTCTATTTATCACAGAATCACGGAATTGTTAGGGTTGGCAAGGTGCTCTGAGATCATCTAGTCCAACCCCTATTCTGATTTAATAGGAGTGCTTCAAACAGGATTTTGTGGATTTAAATATGACCCTTCTGAGGGAAAGAACTGAAAAATTCCCCACCATGTGTTGATTTTTGCCAGCATTCTCTAGAAACTGATCTTATTAAATCGGAACTAGTAAGCCGTCCTGAAGTAGCATGGAGTGCTTGGATAATATTTAAATACGGCAAGCAAGGTCTTATGCTGTGTAGGAGCTATTGCAGGTCTTGCCTGTGGAGGTTAACAGTCATTAAGCTGAACAGGAGACATGCTATAATAAACTGTGGCTTTTTCAAGGCTTTTTGCATTTGTTTTTTTCATTTATTTCTATGATGCTGGTTTTAGTGGCTCATCCCTCCTCTCCCCCTCTTTTTTTCTTTTTCCTTTGCTGCTGGCATTCAAAGTTTCAGTTCCTTTTTCTTTAAGAACCTGTTACCTGTAATGTACATACAGGAGCACTGTGCTGTGTATGGGTGTCTTGTACACATCGGAAACTTTATTCATAGCTATTCCAGCTACTGCACACGTGATCATTGCTTTCTCAAACCTGTTTCACTATCAAATAGGAACAGCTAAACAATAGAATGCTTCAGAAAATAGCCATTAAGTCATTTAATAACAAGATTTTTCAGTCTTGAAAAACAGAAATTGCAGTATTTAAAATACAAAGCCTCCTCTTTGGATCATTGCACCATGAATTTGAAGATGTGAAACTGAGTGTGTTCAAAGCAGCCGAGCAATGACTCAGATGCCAGGTGTGGGTCTTGGTTTCAATCCATCCTCATCAATCCCCAAGCAGCTGGGGTGGGGGTGGCACTCAGAAATCCAGGTGGTTTCTTTCTGATGCTTCTCTTTCCTAAAGAGGAATGGCTGCTCTTCAGCTGCCTGTGTTATCTCTCAGATAGGCATGTGTTTGGAAGCCTGAAAGATGCTGGTGTCCAAAGGAAATTTCCTCTTGTAAGGAATAATCTTTCCCAGTCACTCTTCCTGAACACCCCTCATTTCAGGGCCTGGCTGCATCCAGGATAAGCTGTCTCCTAATAGCAAGCATTATGCTAGATTGCTTTATTGGTTAATAGCATTAAGCTTTATCAGTTTGAACTGGGTCTCAAATGTGTATGGCTGTCTAGGCACTTCAGCAGTCATTATGAATAATATATAAAGGCAGTTAATTGAGTGGAAATCCCCTCACACAGACAAAGGGAATAATAGATCTATACTAAATTGGAAGCATGCAGAAGGTAGTGCAAACTTGCCTAAGGTAAAACTTGACTCTTTTACTCCACCACAGCACCAAAATAATTTCAAAGAAGGAAACAGATCTGCATTAGTGTAGCTGACATTAGAAGCTGGGCTGTCCTTCCCAGACTCCAAATAGAAAAAGACATCCAGTCTGTTGTATTGAATGCCTCCCATATGCTTGGGAGTTAGAAATTTTCCTTGTTAAAAATGAAGTGTACTCCTCGCGGGTCAGCTTCAGAGTTGCTGATGCTCTGCTTGTTGAGTGTGTCAGCTAGGCTCTCAGGTCCACACAGAAAAACACCTATTCTGGAGCTGTTAAGAAAATGAAAGTATGGTCAAGAACTAGGTATAGGGCAGCTCGATGTTCTTCACATAAATCAGTCTTACATTCTGTAGGTGTAAGGTTCTTTTCTCAGTTATAGGAACTAAAGCTGAACTGGATGTCTGTTCCTTAAAACTTATAACCCCTTAAAACTTGAAAGGCACTTACTGCTGCTTCTAAAACAAATAGTGGTCTAAATTTCAGCTCAACACAATGCAGTAAAGACAGGTTAGTCGATGTTAGTGGAATCGAGGAAATAAAGCTTCAATAGCTTACAGCACAAATTCTTGAAAGGAACTGCTCTGAGGGCTTTTTTTTTCCCTAATAAATTTGGGTGCTCAGCTAAAGGTCATCCATATTCAGGTTTTGGTTTTTGAGGTAGGAAGTGTTTTTGGAGGTATTTAGATGTCACCTGATATTCCTATCTACTTCAGCTGTAATGATGGGGTATGTTTTTTTTTAAAACTTCCACTACTAATTGAACACTCCACGAAGTACCTCACCAAAAAGGGATGATTTTTTTAAAACCTGTAGGTAAAACGATTTGGTCAAGACTGTAGATAGTATAAAATACCTGGAGATAGTTAGGAAAAAAGTGCTCCTCAGACTTTGTCAGCCAAAGGAGTAAGATTGTGCTATTATGACATTTAGATAAAGGAAGTCTAGACACTCTGAATTTGTACAGATTTACCCAGGATGCTGCCCCGCAATAGTTTTGAACTCATTTTCCCAGTTAGGTCTTCCATACAAGGTTTTCTGTTTAAGGCCTGTAATCACATCTTTCTCTTCTTCATGATGCATTGCAAAGTGAGTGGCCTGTGGGAAATGAAAAACAAAGGACAATGTAAGGACAGAGTTAGATATGGCAGCATTATGTCCTGTTAAAAAAAATAATTATATCAATACACACTGAGTTATTTCCAAAACAAGAATATGGTGTTTAGAAAGGAAAGCTAACATTGGTAAAATCCTGACTATCAGTGTCTACCTCCTCCTTTTCCCCAGACTGGGTGATCTAAAGAGTAAAAGCTATGAAGCACTGAGTGCAGAAATTAATTACATTTCTTTTGCAATGAACTGGTTTAGTCTAAGAACTGTAAGGTAAAGCTGTAATTTAAAACAAAACTTTCCCTTCAGGTACAATTATACAGACCCCTTGACCTTAATGAAGTTTGGCCAGCTTGATCTCTGAAAGGACTGATAAATATGAGGAGGTTTTGTCCACTCTCCCTGTGTAACCTTCACCTTTACCTTTAGCTAAGCTAAGTGAAGCCAGGAAGAGAAGATGTGGTTAAGAGCATAAGTTCAGGACTTGAGGAATTCTGCATCGCTTTTACATGAGAAAAAGTTACAGGTAACTTTCGCAACAAGCAAAAATAGCGGGGCCTTTTCTCCTTCCTGTTTTTTTCCACTGCATGTGTGATTAACTTCCTACCTTGCTCCTACCCCTCCATGTGTGCCTAGCTGAGCTACAGCACTTTAGGCACATGGTGAACTTTGCAATGGTGAGATGTAGGTAAAATAAAACATTACTAAAAGTAACAGACTGAGCACCTTTCCTGACTCAATCAGACATTTTCAAGTGGCTCATGGAAGAGCTGTTCCTTTGTTCCCCCCCAGTGACCTAGCAACCTTCATGCATGAGACTAGACAGAGATCTCAGGAAGTCCTGAAATGAATATGCTGCCATCACTCAAACTTTGTGCATTAGCTTCTCCTGTCCCAAATGCCGTTAACTGTCTTAAGCAGTATTAGTTGTCTTAAGAGATACTTGCATGGTCAGCTGAGGCTGCTGCCATGGGGAAAGACTGCTTCCCAGAGTGCACAGCAACAGTAAATGAGAAAGGATTAGTACATTAGCAGCTGATCCCATGTAACTTCTGGTGGGCAATACCTGTCTGCATTTAAAACCTCTACGACCAGATGGAAGCCAAGGACGTAGACCATTTGAACATTTATCAAAACACATCAGACTTGCTAACATCAACCTCAGTGCGTATGGAAGCAATATTTTCCACCGTGTAGTTACCTGAGATTCATCCCAGCCTGTCAGGTAGATGTTATAGCTCAGAAAGTCTGCGTTATTCCTCTCCTGCATTTGAGCCTCCAGAGACTGCAAGAGGTCAGCAAACCATTCAAAGGCATGAGTGTCCCTGCAAAGCCAGTAAAAATAAATCTGGAAGAGACAAGAGTGAGCTGTCAGGGGACACAGGCATTTATGGGTTCCGGTTTTATGTCACTGACAGAATGCAAATTGTAGAGATCTTGTAGAAAATTGCTCTGACCAGTTCAGTAGATGGAGATGAAGGCTGGAATCAAAGCTATTCAGGAGATTTGACACTGGGAGGGCTGTGAAGCAGATTAAGTGACTGCAAGAACAAGGAAATATCTTCCTATTTCTTTTCCACCAGCAGGTTACATTTTTAGCTCATGATGTGTCCCCACTTACATCCTTGTAAAACAGTTTGTTAGAACATAAATAAATGATTTAGAGGTAGACTCTATCACCCTGTCTGCTGACAGGCAAGGTAAATCAAAGTAGGTAACAAAACCAGTTCTGTTCTCTGAATATGACCATAACTGCAAAGTGTTGACCCCACACCTCTACACAGGGAGTTTCCAGAGGCAGGAGGGGAGAGGAGAATAGTAGCAGTGCTCTTCCACTAACATAAAGTTGCTCTTTCTGTGCTTAGGGAAGTAATGCAATATCTGCACAGGCAGTATTAATGCCTTGGGCATTCTGTTTCTCACACAGATTGGATAGTATCTCCAATGCAAGTGGAAATCCCCAGGGGCACAGTCAGGATTTGCATGTGTGATTTTGCTCATAGGCTATTTCTCCTTTCAATATGTTTTTGGTTTTGACTCCCCGGCTTCCCTGCCTTCTAGTCTTGTGAGGTAATTGGGCTCCTCTTGTAGGACTTACACATGCCTGGAGCCAGATCACCTTTGCTGGGCCTGTTTTGATTTGGGCTGTTGGTCCTTGAACAACTTACATGGGTTCTGGGAAAGAGGACATATACCTTCTTGAGTTTTAAGTTGGTCGCATCATGGCAGTATTTGTACCAAACAGACTTGAGTACAGATGCAAAAGGGGTGACCCCTATTCCAGCTCCAACAAGCATAACAGTTTCATAACTGAATACGTCCTCGCTTGCTGTTCCAAAGGGGCCATCCACAGCTATCCTGAAATTGAAAGTACACATAGTAAATTAGTACTGAATATTTATTAACAGCATTTAAAATAACAAAATTGTTTTGTCTGCTACAATGCACATTTGGGCTGAATACGTCAAATGTCAGCAAAAGAAGAGGTGGAGTTGATAGGAAGAAACTGCAAAGAGACATTTAAGGCTCCTGTATGTGATGGAAGTGGTTAAGGATTGTATGATGGGGACCATCAAACTGGTTGAGCAAAATTTAAACTGTCATAGGTTTTGGCTGAGTTTACCATGGAGACTCTTTGTACATACTTGGGTAATTTCCATGCCTCCTGGAATTCTTGCTTATCACAACCGCAGGCATTGAACAAGCCCTCTGTCCAGTCTCCTACAATACGGACATGAATGCTGAAGTAATCTTCTTCTGGAGCAGAGGTTAATGTGAATGGATGCCATTCCAGTTTAGACACTGCTGGACATTTGACAAAAATGTACTGCCCGACCTCCATCTTGAAGCCCTTCTTCATCATCTGGAGCTCTATCGTCTTGAAGGGGTGAATGACCACCTACAGTAAGAGGAAAAAGGGAAAAGCAGGGAAAAGAAATGGCTGTCTTCACTATTCACTGGATCCTCCATCACTAACATTGTTCTCTGCTACAAGACCAAGGAGAGCAGGTGAAACTTCGTTCCCAGCAGAATGGGGAGTGAGGAACAACACCCAACAGCCATATGAAAGACTGCAGAGGATGCTGAATTTTTGAATGAAGTATTTTTTCACACCATGCTTGCAGTCACTCCAAAAGAGACAGGTCAGACTAGCACATCTTAAAAGATCACCAGATCTATGTTTGCACAGTTAATTCCAGATAAACCTTACACAGTGGCACAGAGCACAGTGTTAATGGATCTGACTGTATATACAGGGGCAGAAATATAGGGCTATAATAAGAAAGGGAATTGGATAGGTAGTACCACTGGAAACTTTTAGTGACAGGCTACATTTAGATGTTACAGGTTAGCACCATGATAGCAGCCAGAACATTCCTTTCACTGCTAACACTGTTGTGTAGAAGCTGCTGGCTTTGCTGCACCATTTGGAAAAATTTGTAATGTTTTGCCCATTGTTCAATGTAATGTTAACACATACCTTTGTGATAACAACCTTCTGCTGTGACCTCCAAAACCGCACCAATCTCTCACACAGGTACAAAAACATGGGACCTACTACCCACTTCCATGTCTGTAAGCAGAATAAAGTAAGTCAGATGAGGAGGATGGCAACTTAGATTAAACTGAGTCCTGGAAATGCTATGAGCAGATGTGGAATTCAAGTAATCTATGTTCTTTGTTAACCGGAATAGGGAACACTTAAGGGATATGACACCTTCAAAATTACTTCTGGCCAAGGAGGTAATTTCTTTCTCTGTTGAGAGTCACAACTGGCTTTTCAGTTGCTACTAGAGTTAGAGCAAGGTATTTTTCTATGAGCGATTTTGCCTCTGTCTGAAAATTAAGGTAACTAAATGAAATGTGAAGTTAAGCTCTGAATGTATTATTGACTCAGGTCTGTACTGTTGCAGAAAAAGATGTGGTTTCTGTTAACAGATCAGTCTGAAATGTGAAAGGACAACCAGCCTGGTTAGTCAATAAAAGCTGAAGTTTCAATGTCAGATTTCCAGAGGCATTACTTTTCTGTTAATGATCATTGGTCCATAATAATGTGGTATTATTTATTATCTGGATTATAGCACTTTCTAGAAATTCCCACAAGCCACAAAGGACATTTTGGGTAAACAGTTCTCAGATACAATTTGCTTTTTCGCTTTGCCTGTTAATTTTCCTCATTTTATGGCACACTAGAAGTGGTTTGTCTGTCAGTGTCCATTTCTGCATATAATCCATTGCATTGAAATCTATGTCTTCATGTAACGAAAGAGCACTTTCTGCCACTGAAGAGCACATGGGGTTACACAGCTGCTTTTCTACAGCAAGTGCTTAAGTTACTTAACAAAAAAACCCTGTAAACATTTTAGAATGGACTTGTAATCAAGACAACTGCTCTTACCATAGGAGGATTCCCTGAAAACTGGGGGATTGGGCAAGACCCCTTCTTCCCCCAGTCAGTGAAGTTCTTGTAGCAAAGCTCTGGATTATGTTCAGCCAAACTCTCGGCTGTTTGCCCTCGTACAATACGCCTGAGAAAAAGATAAAAATCATTAAGGCAATTAAATGAAAATGAAGGTATCTGTCCCTTATTGTTCTACTTATGTACTACCCAGTTTAAGTGGAGCTGTGGACTCCTGCAGTGCTACAGCTTTGATATAGCTTTACTGCTCTAATCAACCCACAAAATTCCCATTAAAGTGATAAAAATGGAGAAGAAAGTTTGTGGGGGAAAATACTGACTACAACATTAGGTGAGAAACTGAGAGGTATACCCATAACCCTTTCCAGGATGTGGTCACAACATGAAAACTTCATTCTTTTCAGAGTTATCCTACTTTTTTCTTCAATAAAAACAAAACTTGGAATATGCAAAGTAAACAACTTCCTTGTGACCAGCACAGAAATTATTTCTCTTTGTTATCTTAGAAATTTGGAGAGCCCTTTCCTTTGACCCTTCCTCTTCCTCTGAAGATAGCAGCTCAGTTGGTGTGAATGATGGACACAGATGTTTCTGATGTAAAGCAGCTATGCCAGCTATACCAGCTTGTGCCATCTGACGATCTGGCCTCTATATTCTTACTTAGGGTTTTCTGTTACTGTTTGGTTTATTATAGAGAAGCCTGAGTGCTCCAGACCAGCTGTATTTCTAGTGGCAGAGCTAGTGCCGAGAGTTTTTGTTTTGAGGGGGAAAAATATATTCTCTGTCAGGAGTTCTGCCAACCTCAGGAGCATGTGAGAGTCCCCAGAGTGATGGCAATTAGTAGGATGAGGTTCATAGTAGAGAAATTCAGATTGACATCTGCTGATTTTCCTTAGAAACGGCCAATACAATGCTGTTGATATCTTCTTCCCATGACCTGTAACTTCTCTTTCTGCTTTTCTAACTCTAGTTTCTGTGAACTAGACTGTTTCTGATGTTTCAAAAAAATGTGGTATCTAAGTCATATGTATGCCTAGCTCTAAGTGACAGATTTCTCAGGGGATTATTGAAAAGCATGTGCCCAATCTTGAAAGTTAAAATATTGCACTGCTCATAAATATTACTAATGAACTTCTTCCTCATTAAAGGATTGATTAACATCCTGCCTGAAAAATAAAGGGAAGGCACGACACTGCCCCAGGAGCATCACGAGTTGCAATTTGCAGGAACATCACCAGTTGCAGCTTACTTCCCCACTAATGACAACAGGTTCAGCTGAGCTGCTATCTGGTATGAATTAAGGGAAGAGAAGGAGCCCATTTCCTGCTTCTGATCTCTCCATTGCTTAATGGAGAGTGGGCGTGAGGGTTTTTGCCTCACCCTATGCTCCATTCAAGGTCTGACAATGTCAGTACCCTGTACAAGAGAAACAAAAGACTTCTTTTCCTTTATTACTCAGTGTAGATGGTGTTCCAGTACTGTAATTAAGCTTTCAGTGGTATAGCCTTAAAATTACTTCTTTTTCAGCTTAAAGTTTCACTTTAGCTTCCAAGTTAGAGTGGTCTGCATCTCTGTTTTCTCCCCTCTTTGCACTCGCTGTGACAGGAAATTTGGGACACTTGCATTTAACACATAGTTCATGCACAAAACCAATCAGTGCTACAAAATGCTGTAACAGCTTATAACAGACAAGAATTTGCCCCTTCAATTTTATTATCTTTGGTTCAGCTTTCTGTGTATACACATATGTATGCAAACATACATGGGTATGCCACACAGCCTTCTGTCTCCAACTGACATCTATATGTCTCTCTCAAACATGCTACTTTGAGACTGTCAGATCATACTCCATAGCATTCATCTTTGCACATCTAAGATGCCTTCCTTGGGTGTAAAAGGCCTGCCCAATAATTTTCAGTGTATTAGCACTTTCTCTAAATTCAGAATGTCATTCTTGACTTTAAGGCCAAATAAGTGAGGCCACTGAGTTCACAGTTAGAAAGCAGCCTTCCCTCTACAGATTATAATATTCCTGTGTTTGTCTCCTTTCAAAAGATTGCTGAACTTCTCTGACAACCCCATTTCTGGCCAAATGCTTGTCTTTTCAATACAGTGCAATTAAAATGGTGAAAATACACTGAATATCTAAGTAAATAGAAAGTCAACTTTTACAAAATAAATGCTCCTCACTGACTTCTAGAAAGGTCTGATAGCATTGTGTAGTAACTACTGGCAAGTTTGGACATTTTGTCAATATTTGCTGTATATATACAATATACAATGTTTGCTTCAGGAAACATGAAACTTCTTCCTTTCTTTCAACAGGTTTTGCTCAATCCTTGTTTTGGAAGTTGGAATGGACAAATATGCTGGTAGCAATTCTCATCTGCCTTCTATTTTTGCTCTTCCTGTTGCACTTTCATTTCTGTCTTTTCTGGCACTACTGGACTGAGAGGAAGTGGTTTTGAAAGTAATTTTTGCTGGGCATTTTTAAAGCTTACTTTCTAGTGAACCTAAAATTTCCTTTAAATGGTGAATATAGTGTACTTATGAATTATGAAATGTGGCTTGGATACTCTAGCCTTTTTTTTTTTTTAATTATGCATCAGTTTTGTGGTTTTATAAAGTGGAATGAAAACTAATTTTTCTAAGTGCTCAAACTGTGTTTGATAGAGCTAAAATTGTTTCATTAGACTTTTCAGCTATTTCAGAAGAAGGTATGGAATGAGCTAGAAGTGGAAAAGACGTTTGGCATTTGGAAGTTACAGAAACATATAGTTGCCTATATTCAAGCTGTAACACCTAAAAATCTACTCTGAAATGCTGCTGATATTAAAAGTTCATCCAAGTCTGAAAGAGAAATCTGTGTTATTACAGTTTTCATTTACCAAACAAAATCCAAGACTCTGTATCATAGAGGTCTCCTTACATGTACGTGTGTGGTGCAATTCCTTTTAGCAAAGAAAGATAAATTAACAGTCAGAAACAGACACCTTTGGAAAAGAGCTTACCAATTAAAATCTCAGAAGAAGTTGAGTATCAATGAGCTTAAGTATGCCAGAGTCTCATAATGCCTCATGCATGTCTATAGCTTGTTGCACATATCAGTGAGAGCCTCTTGGCTCTCAAAGCCTGTATTGGACCGTTATTACAATCAAAAATAACTGCTGCATAGTGACTCAAGTCCCCATATTTATGTGTGTAGAGGGCTTTACATTCAGATACAGTAATTATTATGTATTTTGTGATAAGTGTGAATACTCACCCAGCACCATGGATAACAAGACCAATGAAGAAGATGACAAAGAGATGGTGGGTGTACCAAAATACTTCAAAATATGATCTTCGGATGGTTTTGGTGGATGACGTGATGATTAGTATGAGAGCCAATGTGATTATGACTCCAGTGAGACCAGCCAAGTACGTGAAAGCCACATATAGACCCCCCACAGGATTCTGTGAAATAATTGCACACATTGGTGTAAGGAAGCAGTTGCATCCAAGCAGAGCCAGCTGAATTATCTGTTGGTTTCACTCACCAAATCCTTTACATTTTTGTAAGTCTTGAAGTCATCATCCTTTGAGAATTTGTAAGATAACAATGCCAAAATCCTACTGCATTTTGGTTTTTTACCTTTACTAAAGTAAGTGGAAGTAGGAGAAAGGGTTTTCCACCAATTCACACACCGAATATTGTCTCTTAATCTGCCACTGCTCATCAGTACAGGCTTGGGAAAGGTGAACACATTTGCACAGGTCTGTTGTTAAGAGCTGGAGTCCTACCTCCAGCTTTAGACAGCTGAATGGAAGCTGTCCTTTCCAGTGGCATCATGCAGCTGTGGGTCTCATAACGGATACAGACATTGGATGCTCAGTGCTTCTGAGGAATGGGGAAGTTCCTTATTTTGTTGTTTTTAAACCAGAAGCAGCCCAAGTTCAAAACTTTTGCCTTGATTTCTGTGTACATTTCTGTGTGCCATGTCTACTTTAGTCAGAAGACTGCTTTACAGGCCATTTGTTTTTACATAATGTTTTAAAAATACTTTGAAATCCCCAGGTGAAAAAGTTTGAAGGACTACCAAAATTCAACAGTAATATTACTAACAGATAAGAAAAATGAAATATACAAAGTTTTGCTACAAGATGGCTCAGACCCAGGCTGCGCACACCAGAAACAGTCTCTCTACTCAAATAGTCTTATATGATTATCTAAACAAATGTAATAATGACTCTTCACAACCTAAAGTCACTTACCCCAATAGTTTTTCTATAAAAGTTGATATAGCTTTCATTTGGCCTATCACCAAGGCTAGAAAGCACAGCTGCCAGGGTTTGTTTCTCTTCAACACGTGCCTGGACACTCCACTCCACATTGAGTAAGTGTGCGATGATGTGAATTGCTGGGAGTGACAGGAAAGAAAAAATCAGCACGAAGCACAAGTACTCAGTGGTTTTGGGTAACATCTGAAACTATGTAACAACTTTCAAGGACAGCTTAAGGCCTGTGCCACTCTCACCATCTTTGTCACAAGTTCTCACACCCCTGATGTGTTTTATTGTTGAAGCTTTACTATCTGAAGTTTACATGGTTTTGGGTGGCGGAAGGAAAGAAGTAAAAGGAAGTTTCCAGTATGTCTGTGTTCCACAAAGGCTTCCAACAGTTCACGTAGTAGTACCTAATATATAGGAAACTGAAGCATGGGATGGCTAAATTATTTGTCAGGATCATCCAGGATTTCTGTGGAAGAGCCAAGAAGGGAATCTGGATCTCTTTGGTGTGTCATATTTGCTAGTGCTGCTGTGCTGCTTTATTTCTGCTGTATTGCTTATAATCACTAACTAATAACTAACTATAATAAACTAAGTGCTCTTGCTGAGCTGATGTGTCCATAAACTTAGTACAGCTGAGGTGTTTCACACTACTTCCACTGCACGTGACTGCAGGGGTGAGCCGTACAGAGCTTTTTGAAATGCTTCCCCTTTTGTATCACCAGATACTTATTAACCTTCAAAACAAGGTCTGATGAGTACAGATCTAACAGCCCCAAACAATCTATTTCTGCTGCAGACCCCCTCTGTTGCCTTATGTTAACTCCATCACCCTGCTCCTTTTCTATGAAGTGGTGGTGAGATTACACCCTCAGCTCAGAGAGGGAACCTGCTCAGCTCAGGTAATCTATTGATATTAAGACTGTTCTAGGGTATATCATTTGTAAGGTACTTGCATTGAAAAGTGACAAATTTGATGAAAGAAAACATAGAAAACCCTTAGTTTTGAAATGAGAGATAAAATATGAAAACATTTCCATTGCCTGCCCAAGCCTTTTATACCCTTTTCTTTCATACCCTTTCATTCCTATTATTTGTTTCACACCAACTAAGAAATAAGTCTAAACAAGAATTAAAGCCAGGGTATCTTTTTCTCACGGCATTGCTAAACACCCTTTGTTAACCAGCGTCATAAATGGTGCTGACAGTTCAGGAGGAAAGCATTATTTCTTATCTTTTGCTTTCTGCCAGTTGCAGAATAATATTTGGAAACTGATTTAAGCCTTGGCCCATGATGACTTTAGGTTAATGAAATAAGGTCTCTGTCCTTATCTTTAAGAACTTAAATCCCATCTGGATTTTGTGTAAAATGCACAAGAAAGCAATAAACAAAGAAACACTTGAGTACCAACCAGTATGAAGGGCGATCATCCATGCCACCATTTTGTGAAAGGTGAGGTTCCTGTCCAGCTGTCTTCTGACACGGGTAGAGCAGCACTTTTGTTTTGAAGAAAAAAGTATTTGAAGACTATTTCTGATGTCTATGCATACTTATTTAAACAAAGGGACAAAAAAGAGGTGCTGAGCACAATAATTGGTGGCATTGCTAATAAAAATTTCGGATTTCTACATACAGACAAAAATACTTTCCCCCATACTTCAGAATACAGGAATAACAGATAATGTTTTAACATGGCCCATTGAAACAAAGTATTTGATAATGAGAAAAAACCATCCAGTATGACTAAAGTATATATCTTATCTGTGTTGAATCACACTTTATAAACAAAAAGAGGGATCGCAGTCTGCCATGGCAGGGTGACTGCTTTGGTAGAGTCTCAAATTGCCACCTAGCATCAGGATCTTGCTGTGGTTCACACTGTAGAAATGGACTGTAAAGTCTGGATATAACTGTCTCAGGAAGCTCCCACCCCTCATATGCTAGGCACTTAACGGTCAGCAATATGAAACGATTCCTTCCCCAAAATATGAGGTGTACTTGCTGGGCATTGACTTACAACTTGTTTCTGGAGTAACCCAAAGAGAAACAGGAAATAAAAATCTCTGCTGATACAAACTGAAGAAGTTGGTTCTTAATTAAAACAGAATTATATTTTCATTAAGAATAATGACAGGTTCCTAACAGGCCCCATCTGAATTGTGCTGCAGTCAGTGGGAGTTTTCCTATAACTTTAAGTTCCTGTAAAGCTAGCACTTGCTGTCTCCACACAGTAGGAAGCATGATTATCCTGTGTTGTATCTTTATATTGCTTTTCCTGACTGGCAAAGGGAAGAAAACACTATGCAAACTACACAGATATTTCCTCATAAGAACCATATAGATGTTTCACACAACAAATTTAGAGAGAACACAATATTCTCCCACATGACATTAACATTATAGATGGCAGGGCAAGGTAACATACATTCCCATCTGATAGGGTAGAGCTGATCATCCCAACCATCCAGGAGTAAGACAGAAGATGGGATGATGAAACACCCAAACAATTTCATTTCTGATTTGTTCTTTAGTTAGTGGAGATATACCAGCAGTAGTCTTACTCTTCCATACCAGTCCATTTCTAAAAATCCCATAAGTATTAACCTTAGAGACAAACAGATGTGTAGGAAACAGTTCTCTCCTTGGTTTATTTTCCAAGTGGGACATTGATAGAAAGGCAAACTTCAACACTTTGGGCCTATTGCAATAACTTCAGTAGACTATAACAACAGCCAGGAGAAGTTTGGCCTTCTCTGTAGCATGTATCTAGGGACACAATTAAAAAGATTATAGAACAAACTGTAGCATAGTGAGGAAATGCCAACTGTGCTTGACTGCCTTGCAAAAACCACTTGAGCAGAAGGCAAAGCAATGGCAAAATGCTAAAGCTAGATTCAGAAGTGAAGATCATTGACAGCAGTGATGAATACAGCAATAAAACGCATGCAAAGACAACACAGCTGTTCTTTCAATTAATAATAAATAACTTTGTAGTGTATAATTTCTATGTCACAGGATGTAAAGGGCAAGAGTTTCCAGCACATTCCTATTGAACAGTGGATTTGAACAGTTCTCCCCTCTCCATAACCCCAATGACATTGCTGTTGGAAAGGGCACTATCCTTTCAGTAAGTTATTTGACATTTTAAAATCAGGATTTTTCTTAAGAGATCTTCACAGATGTTACTTTCAGAACATAGGTAATTAGAGACAACAGCAAAACACTCATAAGCAGTTGTACCCCTGCACTCATAAGCAGTTGTACCCCTGCACCTCAGTCCTGGCACTATTGTTGGCACACTGGGCTCTGTGTGTTTTGCCCAAGATATAAAATTACCTCCTTCCTGAAAGCTTTATTGCAGAAAGCAAATTAAGTTAAACATCAACAGTCTAACAGTCTTATTTTATGCTCTTCCCTTCCCTTCTTGTTCATCCTCAGAGTGCTTCCTCATACAGTTTACCACTGTCAGCAGCATCACTGGCTGCAGGCAGGAGGCCGAAATGGAGCTGTAGCTCCCTGCATAGTTCTCACTTGCAAACTCTGTGTAGCCTGAGTGACTACCACAGTGCCCAGTGCAGAAGGACTTACTCTGCAGCTTGAATACTGGAGGGACAGCTTCATATATAAGCTATAAATGTTAGAAGTAGAGCAATTCAAGACAAGTAGCATAAAGTCCTGGCTGGAGTACAATTATCAACCCTTTTATCTTCCAGTAATGCCTCCAAAAGTGCCTTGCACTCTTCCATTGCTTTGACCTCAGAATACCTCTGGCCAGCCTACTTTCAGCTCAACCCCACTGGAATCTATTTCAGACCTTCTGAAGGCCTTATATGATCAAAACCTCATCAATATTTTCAATATTCATCCAATATCAACAGTATTTTTTACTAAATGTATGTTCATTATTGACTTCTGCGTCCCAGGGAGCCAGCTCTGGATTTTGGCAGATACTAGCTGATCTTTCTCAGGCAGAGAAGATTAGCTGTAACCCTACAGGTTTTTTTACTACTCTTTTTCCTTCTACATACATGGGGGTATGACTGTCTGCTTTTGTAGCATCTCAGAATCAGAAGGGTATAGCACAAGACTGAAAGCCTGGTCTGTGTAGTTCCAACTTTATATTTTGAAGTGTTATGCCTGGAAAGGACCAGGGTACTGGCTTTACTTCTTAATGTAATTTAGGAGCATTATGTGGCAGGCACATCTCATTTATTCAGCCAGAGTGATTGTCAGGATGTATGTACTGGATGGAAGTATGGCATGGATTGTCTCTGATTATTTTCTTATTACTTTGTATCCCATTCTATTCCCCCATGAAGCACTCTAGAACACTGCATCTATTTTATTGCTTCCTCTTTTGCTCTGCTTTTTCAGCCCCCACAGGCCATCTCATTTGCATGAAAGCATTTATACTAGACTTACACATTAAAACCAACCTCTGCAAACTGGTTGTGTTGACCATGTGTATATTACGGAGGCTAGAAAGAAAGGAGGAATCATTACATATTTGGAAAGACAGCCCATAACCTTCAGGAGAATATTGCTTTTTTGCTGCACAGTGACATGCATTGTGTGCGTTATTTCTGCTGCACAATGAAATGCTATCATAGGAAGTACTACCATAGGAAGTCTCTCCAGCTGTCACTTAGAATCAGCTGTCCTTCCCTTAATAGTGGTTCCTCAGTACTGTGTATAATAGTTGCATTTGAGACCTAGAACTGTCCAAAAGGCCTGCAAACTGTTTCATCCTGAGATGGAAATGCAACAAGATAGAATGTGATCTGTGAACCAGCTGAAGAAAAATCTGTGAAAGACTATATTTACTTTAAGAACAGGACATGCAAAGACAGAAGACATGGGCTAACATCTCCCTTATAAATGAGTGTTGCATCAGTGACAAACAAGGCAAGTGCATGTAAGCACCACCAAGGGACTTTGCATCCAGGGCAGCATGATGCCCAGAAGGCAAGAGAAAAGGGAAGACTCAAAGGAGGCCAATTCAAAGCTAAACCTCTCAATAGAGCTCTAGATACACCACTGGCATATAGACTTCAGTCTTGCTCATAGCAAAACTCCAGGCTTATCTGCTTTTTAAAAGAGGACATCCCCAAAGTACAGTATATTTGGGGAACTTGGATGAATTTCCCTGGTTTCTTTGCAAGGTTGCGTGGGTTATTATTTTTCATAGATTTTGAAATTGTTTCTTCATCTTACCGCACTTGATCCTCTGAGGAAGGACAGCAAATTTCGACATACTGGCAACAGAATCAGCATGCAATTGAAATTCAGACAGGCTGCAGGGGCCCTTGCCAGAGCCAAAGCATGCTGTAATTGGAGAGATGCTGTTACTGAATGCATTACCTAGGACACTGTCCAGGACATAGATAGGCACATAATTCATTTATGTATTATACCTGTTATACAAAAGTTATATAACTAGAGTTAATTAATAATGTTCATGTTCCACAGTAGTCATGCTCTGGCCAAGTTAGAAACACGTGTGGAGGTAGAACACATTCCTCCAGATAGACACCTTCTGTTTCCAGTTTTGAAATAATATGGTTGCACAAAAAGCTCCATGTCCTGACTATCAATGGCCAATCACAGGTGCAAATCCAAGCTATTAGTAGTTTTCTGTCCCAAGGCTGTAAAGAAAGTCTCACTGCTGCAGTTTCAGTTGGCCGGGGTGTAACAGCAGGCAGGACAGCTTATGAGGGAAGCGGTTTTATGTTCTCCGTTGTCAGTAAAGGAAGTGGAGGGAAATATGTTGCCTTGTGTTTTAGGAATATGCTCCCTTAATGTTGCTCTTCACATCCTGAACGATTTCAGACTTTTGAACAAAGATTGTTTGAAAGGAGAGAACAATAACAATCCAAACACAATGAAGGAAAGGAAAGGATAATGCTTGCTTTCCTTGCATTGACCGAGACACTTTCAGGTTTCAAATCTCAGTTACGGAACTGGGGTTACAATGAGCTCTAGTTATCCAAGCACAGATATCTGAGACTTCAAAGGCAACTGCATCATGATTGCAAAGGACAGATTCTGATCCACAGACCGGAAGCCCTATGGAAAATGGGATTTCATGCTTTGATGAATTAAGCTGTGGCTTTGCAAACCTTTTACACAGTGCTGTGTTCTGCAATTTGAAGCTTAGATTGATTTTCATGTCTGTGATCAGGCTTCTAAAATATGTGAAGAAATTAATTTTCTTTGTCAATTAATTATGACCTATAGTAGCTTTGGAAGCAAGTTTGTAGCAGGACACATAATGTTGCATTAGCTAGTTGGATTATATTGAATGGCCCAGGGTTCAGGATCACTTTACTACTATACACATGCTTGATGAGTATGTGAATGATGATTGCTTTTCAGAACTGAAAGCTTTGTAAACTATTCATACTATGAAAAATAATCGCAAGGGAAAATGATTGCACAATAGTTCAGTGGCAACATTTTATTCATCTTTTGTTTAGTAAAGCAGCCACAATTCAAGCTGACTTTAATTACCAGGAGCATAATAGTTACCTGAAAACATCTTTAGAATGGGATCTCTCTGTTTTCATACTAGCTTTCTGTTCAGAAGCACTGGACATCCACATTCATTTGTCTGCTTGCATGTGACTTTTAACTCCTACATGAACCTGCCACTCCAGCCACTTAATCTTATTTCAATCAAATAACACTACAGAAAAATGATATGTGCTCTGTCTATGCCAAGATAATAAATGCTTTATACTTACGCCAAGGAGCACTCTGGTGTAGAAGAATTTTGGTGGGATATCATATGCAAGATAGTACCACCAAAAGAGGAAGACATTTAAGCCCAGCCATACAAGCTGAAAGAGAAATGAACAGAAAGCTTTACAGTTTCTTGTTAGGGATCATATGTCTGAATTTACACAGTTCAGCTAATAGTCAGTTAGCTTATTTTGCTCCTGTTTGCACAGAGAAGTGTACCTGCAGGGTATATAGGATTCAGCAAGGGCAATAGAAATTTTTCTGGTGGAAATTGGCTCTGGTATGTGCATGCAGGGGTACTGGAGTGGCAATAAACAAAAATACAGCAATAGGTAACTTCAACTTTTGTATAGCTAGAGAGGTTTAGACATGGTTATATAAGGACTATTATATTATGGGTGTTCAGCTAAGTCTGTGAGTCTAGTTGAACCTCCAAACATCATTAAAGGTTAGGGCCTCTTCCAAATGGCAGTTCCTCAGACATATTAACCTATGTAGGGTTAATGTAAGAGGAAGACTTAGGAGCTGTGCCAAAGAAAAGGAGCTTGAGTTCTAAATACAGATGGCCCAAATTACACATACAGCCTAATTGAATAGGGGGCTCTGACGGTCTGAAATCAGCCAGCAGGAAATATTCAACCCAGGCACTTGGGCAGTGCTTAGACTATCCAAAACTGGGCTTCTTTGTTGCTGTACTGCACTATTCTCTCACACTTTCATGTCCTACAGTGCAGGTTTCTTTAGGGAAAGTGGAGTTAATAGCCCTTCTCAAGGCCATATAAGGCAGCTACAAGTCCATCTGTCTGAACAGATCATAGCGAATCTGGGAATTTGACATCCTGGTTCTGGTTGACTGATTTCACATGCCATAGTGAAACCAATCTGCATTGTGCACCCTCAGCCTAACCAGATTAAGTAAATAGCAAATAAAACCAGAGAAGAGAAAGTCTGAGAACTGAGAGAAAAAAGTGTCTCTGGTTATAAATTAAGGATGCCAGAAACCATGACATTACAGTCCCTTATCCCTTCTAACTCGTATGTTTTGCTAGCTCTTTGGCCCAGCTGACACCGTAAAATACTTTGGCACTAGTTTAGATCTTGAACATGTCTTACTCTTGTGGCATAAATACAGGGAAATGAAGGGATTTCCATAAGGGCAAGGCAGCATATAGGAAATCCCCAGATCCTTATTAAAAAAAAAAACAAAACAAAGCAAAACAAAACAAAACAAAACAACCAACCAACCTCATGTTGGGATTAAATGCTTAGGATATGTATTTAAAGTGAGAGTGTGCCACTGCCATGTATGGTAGCCTGACAGCATGCCTGGCAGACCAAGATTTTTGGCATGATACTTAATGGTCTCTCACAGTTCTTGGTGTTAAACCATAAGGAACATGAATGCTTTGAAAAAAGCTGTGAGACCCTGTGGCAACTTGAGTTGAGTTGCAGAGTTCACAGCCATCTGTGCTCACTAGCTAAGGCCAGGGGAGGCAGCATAGGCTGGGGTTAAGGCTGATGTGTTTTTGTTTTATTGAGCTACATGAATAGTAACTGTGGCTGTCCTGTTCCCATCAAGCACTGGACAACTCTGTCCCTAGTCAGTGTGCAGTAAAGCTGGAGAGGACAACGCAGAACACTTCGGTAAGGCTTCCAGTGAAATGTCCTGTTAGCTGACTTCTTTCTCAGGGACTTTGTTAGTTTCTTTCCCTATAAATTGACCTTGTTACAGCTTTAGTCTCTAAAACCAAATTCATTATCTGAACAAAATAAAGGCCTCTTACTTAACTCTTTTAATATTTCAATTCTCATGGAGAAAAGAAAAATAATAAAAAAAAAGAAGTCAGAATTTACTTCTTATCAGTTTCAACTTCCTTGAGTCACTGAAGGTGACGGCAAAAGGTTACCCCTTTTGAATGCACTGAAGTTCCAGGGTTACGTTCCTAAACTAGAGCTACGCATCTACGATGTAATACATAAGTATCAATTGCTCATCACAGAAGAAATACCTGCTTGAAAAAAAATGTTCACATTTAAGTCACCACAAATATGTAAGCTCTGTGCCATCTTCTTCTCCCTCTCAGTATTTACATCTACTAACCACAACTGGCAACAATACTTTCACTGGTATTACATTTGGTGTTGTATATATGTTTTTATATATTTTATATATATACACACAAACTTACCAAATTGTGTGCCTATAGCTCTTGTGTCACATGTGAAGTGAAAAAAAGAAAGTATTAACTTCTAAGTTTTCTCCAAGGAGGACTGCCCTTCTTCATCACTTTTAACAGTGATTGGGATTTTCAGTACTTTCAAATCTTACTCAGAATTAATTTAATCTGCTTTCACAGCCACTCTATGCAAGCTGGATACAAACTCAATTCAAATACCAGATGAATTTCTGCTAAATTCTGGAATCCAACTCTAATGCAAATTTTATATCATCAAGACACTGTGCTCTCAGTTACATCCACTTTTGTTTATAAATGTGCAAGAAAGGGTGGTTGCTTGTAATTGCTTTCTCTTTTGAAGCACACATAGTTAAGTAAGATGTAATGTTATTTGTTTTTCTTAAGTCACTGTTGCATCCAAAAACCCCAGACACGTAAATACTTCTAACAAGGCCAGTGAAAGTTAACATACAGTCAGTTGTCAGTTGACAATAAAGCCTACAGCAATTGAGATACCAGGCAGAGCCTAAAAATTATTCCCTTGAAGCACTTCACTGCACCTGATGCCCTAGTTTCAGCATAGTCGGGTGCATCGTTCACTGGCACAGTGAGAACTGCTTACTACAGCTTTCTGTAGAACTTTTTACTAGACACAAATCACAATAAAAATTGTACTTACAACGACGAAGATGGACAGTCCTTCATTCTCCACCCAGTTACCCATGACTGCCTGAGATCAGCGCGCACAACAGTCCCCGTCTTTCTGGGACAGCGACTATGTCTTCTCTCATAAGGAAGTGAGAGCAGAAACTTACAGCAATCTGTTTCCTTTCTCATTCATTTAGGAAATCAGTTAAGCATTGAATCATGTTCATAGTTCTGTTTCAAACATGTTTCTATCATCTTTACATGAAACTTTTTATAACTCAAATATATATAAACTGTTGGAATAGACTATTTTTTTCCTTGTGAGACAGAGGATAAAACAAGTAACACAACTGGTCAAGTTTTCTGCCAAAAAATGTATTGCCAACCTATATAACTTTCAAAGCTGAAATGTAATACAGAATGCACAGAAGAGTTATCTTTTCCCAGACTTGTCTTTTTTAATCTCCTCAGGTATGAGTTGCTGCTCCTGCTGATCCTCTTTGATAAATAAACACTAGAATTTCTGAGAAATAATCACAAGCGGCGGGTGTGGGTAGAACTGGTACCAAGCGCACCCACAAGTCACCCCTGTTTCAATTCTGGTGCTGGCACCTTCTGAATGAGCAAGATATCTTTGCTATAATCTTACAAAACCTTGCATGTTTTGATATAATTTGAAAAATGCATCTTGTATAAGAGGCAACATTGGCAGCTGAGCATTCATTACATAGCAGTGAGTATGGAAAAAACATAAACACTATCTCATTCCATTTCTAAAATGTCTTTCAAGCTAGGTGATTACACACAGCATTTTTCTTCCTTTTTTTGCATTGAAAAGATCAGTGAACAGGGATACTTTCGCAGCATGACACTTTTGCAAAAGTCAGGTCTCAGGGTTCTTCGTTAACTTGCAGTAATTTTAAACCCTTGCTTAGAAATTAATTTAGTTCCTCTCCTGCTCTATGCAATAGTGTTCTGTGTATTCCTGCACAAATTTAATGCCAGACAATCGCAATAGGTGTAGGTGTTTCACACCCGCCTCCTAAAAGGGACAATGTAAAATCCTGCATGATAGTGACATGAAGAACATAGTGAGACACCCAGCTCCTCCTTCCCATGTAGTAGGAGGAAAGCCAAGGAAAGACCTCAATTAGCCTCTTCTATTTTGTAGACAGATATCTTTATTTTGAATGCTGTGCAATCCTTGTTCACCAGTCTTCCTTTGATTCTACAACAAAGGGGAAGAAACAGACAAGAGACCTATCAAGCTGTCTTTCCTGAAGGGACTGAGCAACCTGGTCTAGTGGAAGGTGTCTCTGCCCATGGCAGGTAAGTTAGAAATAGATGATCTCAGCTCCCTTCCAACCCAAAACATTCTATGATTCTGTGACTGCCTTCACACACAGCCTGAAGCTGTCACTTGCCTTCACTCAAGCGAATGGCATAGCCTGAATATTCTGCTCCTTCTGTTTTGTTTACAAAAGAAATTATTCCATGCTAAGACAAGGGCAGAAAAGTGGATAAACGCGAACCAGGAAACAAAATGTCACCGAGACTCCAGTAAGAACCCGCAGATCCTTCTGTCTTTGCTTTACGCTGTAACCCTCAGTGTAGCTCCCTGCTCCAGTACGTCCTCACAGTGCCTTTTGCAATGAACATGAGAGACCATGTGCTGTATTCAAAAAGTCCATGTATGATACAGATGCTATTTGCCATATCAGTCTTGGCTGGCAGTCAAAACAGCACTATCACGAACAGGCCAGAATGGCTGCACACTGCTGTGTTACTGGGCGAACCACCACCAGCAATGTACCCTAAGTAGAAAGAAATTCTTTACATTAAGCTGCCAGTAGTTTCCAGGTAGAGCTGGAGTAAAGTCAGGATAGCATAACTTCCCATGCACAAAGGCAGAGGCCAAAATAACCTGGCTTCACATGGGACTGAGGGAGAAGGAACCCAGCTTGCAGTCTTTCAGCAGGGTACAGCTTTATGATCTGTTAGTCTGGCTCTGGGACTGCAACACAGCTATTATGTGTTTGCTTCCCCTTGTGTAGCTAGACTTCTCTTCCCATGGCTTCCACTCCACCACCTTTACACATGCCTGTGATAGTCCAGGGTAACTCTTCTCTGTGGGAGGAAGGACAGTTTCCTCCTACGCTCTTACCGTGCAGTGCCCAGAAGACTTTCAGCCCAGATAGTGATGGGGACCGCTGGAGGGTTTGGTGGTGCTGCAGGATGGCTCGGCAATGCCACCCACTGGGCAGCACTGACAGGCCTAGGCCCAGCACCAGGCGCAGGGACCCCATTATTAATCATGGAGTACAGCTCAGCTCAAGGAGCTGGAGACATCGCCATTCTGTCCCAGGCCTTCCCACCTACTCTCTTGTCCTCAGTTTCATCGCACCCCTGGTCAAAATAGCTTTTCTGTTTTCCCTTCTGTCTTTCAGTGCTGGGCTGTCAAATCCCATTTCTAATTAGCAGCTCATAATCACAGTCAGGGAAAGGACCTTCAGAGATCCATTAGACCACCTCTGTGCTTCCAAATAGGATTCACTAGAGCTACCTGGCAGGGAGGGTCTATCAAATCATACTCCTTTTTCAATATTTTTTCCATACAAATATGCTTTTACACACACTAAAATTGCATTTAGTTTTCTATCACACTAGAAGTCTTTGTGAGTGAGTGATGTGCTTAGGACCATAGACAGTTTGTGGGTTTTCATTTTAGACCCCCTGCTAGTTACTCTTCCCTTTCCCTTGCCAATTTCATTTTTCTTTTCTTGTTTGAAGACACAGTTGCTCATTTGCTGTTGTACCCTGGAAAGAACAGTGATGTATGGTTTATTAAGACAGCAGTTCAAACACAAGCCCTTGATTGCTATAGGATAAGTGATTTATAGGTGTGCACTAAAGGACTCCTGGTTGGAGCCCTCTAGGGCTTCCATTTCATTTTGTATCAATAGCAAGTTATGCTGAAGTCAGGTGCAATTGGCATTTGAGTTTCTTGATAAGTTCATAGTACAACACTCTGTAGCGCTCCCTGAATTTGCCTTATCATCAGTCTTTATGGCACAGCATCAACATCATTACTGAGGTCCACATTTCACAGCAACGCAGAAGTAATTTTTCACTTATTGCATTCCTTGCCTGTTCACAGCTGATAACCTGTGTCCCCTGCAATGTTTTCACTTTCCTCTTACTCTGAAGTGTTTTGGTCCATTTCTGAACTACACAGCCAAATCACTATGAATAAGGCTTAGCATATGCAATGTCTTAGGTTTTTCTAATTGATTATATTTTATCTTTCTATAAAGAACAGACAATGATTTTTCAGGGCATCACATCTTGTCAGCTGATGAAGAAAATATGATCCAAGCAGGAAACAGCCAGCTACCAAATGGTGTTAAAAACTCTGATATATTGCATGGGTCATTACTTCTCTTCACACACAAAAGGAAGGTGGAATTGGCTGCGCAAACTGCACACATTGCGTCAGCGGTAATATTTGCTCTGACCAGCACTGAAATTGTCTACTTGTGCTGAGACACAGAATCAAAATTAATATGTGTACTGCAACACAACGTATACAGTTCAGATTACCTGGACTCATGGAAAGTGTTTAACACTGTCCCACATAACAATCTTGTCCCTAAACTGGAGAAGCATGGATTTGACAGATGAATCACTCAGTGAATAAGGAATTGGCTGGATGGCAGCACTCACACTTGCAGTCACAGCCTTGATGTCTGGGTGAAAACCAGCAACGAGTGGCACTCCTCAGAGGTCAGTATTGGGGCTGATGCTGTTCAAACATCATTGCCAGTGACATGGACAGTGGGATTCGGTGCACTCTCAGCAAGTTTGCTGATGACACCGAGCTGTGTGGTTCGGTTGATATGCTGGAGGGAAGGAATGCCATCCAGAGGGACCTTGACACGCTTGTGAGGTGGCTTTAAAAAGCAGCACTACTTAAAAATACAGCTGAGTTTTACCATGCCTTGTTTCTCCATCTCTATTTAAAATGACCACCATGAAGCGGCAAAGAGGAAGGAGGAATAGCTAGCACATACGTTCTAAAGAACACAATTGGTGCTATGAGGGCCATCAGCTGCAAAGCCAACACAACTGCAAGCACTTCTCTTTTCCCTTGGCTGCTGAGTATAGCACACACCTTACTACAGGACAGATTCAGAAGAACTGCAAATCCATGCATAAAGATGACAAAATGCAACACTAGTGCCTTGTCTGTAAGGTGATGTGGTACTGGTTAGCTGTCCTGTAGAAGCCAGATATGAATTAATCTTCACCTTGACTGTGACATTGCTTTCCATCTGAATCCATCCCTGATCATTTCTTATCATTTTCAGTATCTGTGGCTGATTTATCAAAAAAAGGATAAAACTGATCCTCCTTTTTTCCAAGCTATGAATTCTTGTTCATTCAATGGACTTTAACACTCGTGCTGAAGCACTTACCTTTCATTTTGACTTAAATTTTAGCATGAACTCAAGACCTAACAGTTTTATTATACTTATTTTTCTTGGTCAGGAAGAAATTACATAATCCTTAACACCTCTTACTTTTCAAGTCTTCTGTCCTTGGTGAATCAAACTTACCATCTCTGCCAAATTACTATAACTTCGTGTTTCTGTGACGATTCCTGAGTGAATAGAGGAAGTCACCTCAACTGCATCTTAAAATACAGGATTATAAAAAACTGCTATGATATTTTGCCTGCAAGTATCTGAGTTTTCTTTGGTACACAAGCCTCTCAAATAGAAAATGGTTTATTGTTTTAGGCTAGATATTATTAGTTGCTATAGAAAAAATACAGGAATTATTGGAGAATTAAAAATAAAAAATCCTTTTTTTTTTTTTTTTAAATTAGATTACTGTTTACCAAACCCAAGTATATTCTACAATCAATGGAACAATACAGAAAGTATACTATCCTGTAGAATCCATCCTTTAAACTGAAGTGACTCCTGTTACCTTCCATGTCTTCATTATGTCCTCCTCCTCCTCCTCTTTGCTCCTGTACTTCTTCATTCCCACGACTTCTAGCTGTGAGAATGAAGCTAAGTGCAAGAGGTAGCCGGTATGTGAATCACTGAGGGATACACAGGTTTATAACACCTAAAGCATGACAGTTGCTTGGCTTGCTAAGTGGCCAGCAAGGTCATGCTGAAACCTTTCTTATCAGAAGGATCATTTCATCAATTCCCATCTTTCCTCCTGGAAGCTGATAGTCTTCCTAAAGCTTGTATCAAACTGCTTTATTTTCTCAGATATATGCCCTTAGAAAAATTTAGTTTTAATGTGTCCAGTGAGTTCGATACATACTGGGGAGAACAGGGCTGACAGAAACAGTGTAGTCACACACGCTTTTCTTTAAGAAACCATGTTGGAAACAGAAGTTATCACATTATGCCTAAATCTGAAATCTTCCTTAGAGGTTTTAATCTACACTTGATTAAAAAAAACAGATATGCTGGATACTAATATAAAAATCATTCCTTGAGACTAAATATAACATCCGTAAGAAAGGATTAATTACTTTGTGTTAGGAAGCACAGCTCTTATTAGCAGATAGTGGTGTCCACCACCACTAGGACTTCTAAAATCCCCTCTCACTGCTCATTTAAGTGATGGCTATTAGCAAGGTCAGAGACAAGCACCTGGTAAATCCAGATGAGCATGAAACAGGTTTGCAGAATAAGAGTTAAAAGATCCTTTATAAGGTAATGATTTCTTTCTGATTCTCAGTGTAAACCAACTAAACTTTCTCATCCTGACAATAAATAACCTATCCTGATCTTGTTCAGTATAATACTGGTCTCTTAAACTGCCTGCCTCCTACAAAATCTGCCAAGACGCCAACCAGCTAAACAGCATGGAAGCATTGCTGGTCAGAGGTAAGGAACTCCCAAATTAATCACAAGTTATTCTTCTGTCAGGTCTGCTTGAAAAGATTTCTTCTGCTGCATGGTAACAGAAGAAAGTGTGCTATATCACCTTCACCTTGAATTTCTTAAGACTAAGCAGACTATGAACTGATACCAGCAGAACTTAAGGGAGAGTTTCAACATTTTAATTTGTGTTGCTTTACAACTATGAAAGAAAACCTGTGTATCAGAACTTGCACACCCTTATACACATGATAATCCTTACTGAACAATCCCTTGTGTGACTCAGGACTACTCAAGTGAGTAGTTTTTAATAGTAGCCCTATAATCTTCCATTTAACACACATACCTCTAACATTCATAGAGGAGAGTAAACCCACAGTCAACCTGCAGCCAAACATCACTCATTCATACACATACATCCTTTGTAGCTAATACTATCCTCTCAGTGCAGCCACTGGGTGTGCTGGTAACAACACTGTCATTAACCTGAGAAAAAACTGCTTCTCCTAGCATTATAGCACACTTTAGAAAAGCAAGCTTGTCCTTTAAAACAAAGGTCTTAACAGAGTATCTTTGTCTCTATGACTCGCTCTCATATCTTCTTTCTACCTGCAGTGGCAGCACAGCTAGATCAAAACATATGTAGAGCAGCAATACTGTTAGTTAATCTGCACTTCACGCTGTGGTGACATGAGGCACTGCAAAAGAAACGGCCTTCATGTTGCTGGAGTGTTTAAACTCTTTTTGGTTAGTCTGCACAACTAAGGCAAAACCACATGGCAGCCATGTAACTTATACAAATACCTTTTTTAATTTTCCCTCTCATAACAGTGATTTAAATATTCAGTTCCCTATGCATGCACTTCAGGAGATTGGTATAAAAATAGGAAGTGATATGGCACACTTTCTAAAAATATGCATATACAGTAGTCTTCATCATTGGTATTGAGAAGTTAAATGGTACTTGCAATGTAACCACACTGGACTGCTGGCTGTGTAGCTCTCCTACTGATGAATTCACTGTAGCACAAACATTTCACTGGCTGAGTTTTGTGAAGCTTCCACTGTTTCCAAGTGGCAAAATCAGAACTGCACCATCATTTCATGGTATCCAAAGTCTGCTTTAAGGATTTGAGAGCTCCCTCTTTAGATATAAAGTACTTCTACATATGAAGCCACTTTTTTTTTTTTTTTCCTCTCCAAAGACTAATGTTTCAGACTAAGGGACATCTGTAGATAGGCAACAGCCATAATTCCCTGATTATTGATGAGTATCCAACTATAAAGTCAGATACTCAGTTTTAGCTAAGAACACCTGAAAATTTGTCCCTGTGTGCTGAACTCTGCAGGTCTGGGAACAAGGGGGTTACAGTCTCACTTGCTCCTTTAACTCACTATTGGGAAAAACACACACAAAAAAACCCCACAAAAAACCAAACCAAGAAACCTGAAATATTCTTCTACATCTAAAAAGGTACGGAGAAATACTATACTGTACACCTACATACAGAAATACAGAGAAATACCGTAGTATCTTCAAAGCATCACTTCACTATTCTATGCCCCTTGGAGACAGAAATTAGAACTGAGGTGTTTGGTGTTTTCCCCAGATACATGAGGTACATTCCCATGGCAAGCTCAGGCCAAAAATTCCCATTACCAGCCCCCAATAATTTAATGAGAACTACATACACATACCACACAGAGACACGTATTAAGCAAAATAAGAAACACAACTCCATTACAAAACTGAAGTGTGAAGACATTCATTTACCATGCAGTAAAGAATCAAACCATCTTAGTTCTTTGCAGCACTGCATATGACATATTTCATGATAAATGGCCTCAGACCTGAACCTGAGACACATCTATTACAATGATACTGATGTCATCCCAGCTGAAGAACTTCACATCCTCCACGACAATCGGATGGAGCTTAGGACACTAGTTGATGCCTTTGGTCATAAATTACTTGTTTTCACTAGCAGCCATAATGGATAATATTCAAAAGAAATGCAAGGTGCTAAGCAAACAAAGTACAAAAAGGTTTCACTCAATTTTTGGGGAAAAAAAAAATAATTATTTAGTGTATTTCAAATAAATTCTCTGGTATCCATCTGCTGAAGCTCTCTGAGCAACTTGCAAAATACGGGAACACTTTTATTCATGGTGATATAGTGCACAGAAGAAAAAGTCAACAACTTTTATTTCCTCTTTCAGATTTCAAGCCTGTGATACTTCTGAGGCAAAGAAGTCAGAGGGTTTAGGACTACTGATATTAAACTAACCATAACATAGAGCCTAAAAAAGGAGCACTTGGTGCCTTCTATCACCATGTAAGTCACCGAGTTGCCTGCTCGGT
This sequence comes from Psittacus erithacus, assembly GCA_009867235.2. Classification (NCBI taxonomy): domain Eukaryota; kingdom Metazoa; phylum Chordata; class Aves; order Psittaciformes; family Psittacidae; genus Psittacus; species Psittacus erithacus. Next base: position 50,455 of record WYDI02030766.1, read on the forward strand.
GTACTACCAACCCTCTGACAATCAGTGTAGTGCTTATCTCTTAACTTTAGCCATCTAAAAAAGAGAGGGATAGTCAACACTAATTGTCAAGGCATCTGGTTAACACTGAGTAATAGGTCCCCAGAGAATGATTCCTATCACTTGCCTTAAGAGGGCATTTATAAGATGGATTGAATCACTCCCTGGAGATGTGCTCCAGATAGCACCCACATGACTAGTTCACACTATCGGCCCAGCTTTCAGATAATTAAAGTTATATTAGAGTGAACACCACCCTAATACTAGCTGATCACAAAGTATTAGACAAATGATAATGTCAGAAATATCAGCTATTCTAGAACATCCCAATTAATGTGTTAAATTTAATTCCCTTACTAATAAGCAGCAAATGTGAAGGGTGAAACAGTGCAAAGCCAATAATGCCTCTGTCCATTCTCGGTAACAGTCACATTTCAGAATTAGTGCTGGCTAATTGGCTGTTTCTTGGCAACCCATACTACAGTGCATTGTAGAAGTCCAATTCTTATACCTCAGAGAGAAGTACTATCTTATTACACTTGATTAGAGTGTAAAAAAGTCTGCAATTTGATCAAAGCAGACCACAGCTACAGTCAGTATATAGTCAAGGTCTATGCTCTGTTTCCATGCTAGGGTTGCATGCCATGATGACATTCTATCTGAAATAAAATGCATTTCCTTCCATCCTCAGATTTCCTGAGTGAGATGAGCATCAGGCCAGTTCTTGAAGGATGTCTCCTATGATTTCAAAATAAGCATGTGATAATAAACCTATGTGCAAAAAACACCTGAAATAGAATCCTACAAAGAAAGACTGCTATCAGCATACAAACACACAGAGATAAACATACTTATACACTACATTTTCCACAAAGGTAAGCTTGTCAGTTGTCATGCAGTACTACACCTGTAAGAAAGTAATCCCATTCACAAGACACAACGTCCAAGATATACAATGGTTCCAGCAGATGATCTGCCATCTTCCAAAGGCACCTACTTGCTTCCAGATGTACTAGGCATTGGAAGAAATGCTTTGATGAGGATTCCCCGTTTGAGAATCTATTGTCTTGCTACTGCTCCGTACTTCATCAGAATTTTCAGGAGATTTCACCTCTGCCTTGTCTATCAGTATGCTGGATTTGGGAGCCTTACAAATAAAGCAGAGGAACTTGAAACAGGACAGCAAACCTTCAGAAATGCGGGATGAGAAGAGCTTTTTGCAAGGGTGGCAGAACTGGTAGAAGACCAACATGAAGAGGATAGCCATGCAATAACCTATCAGGAGCTGCAAGACTAGCAATGGGGCACAGACATACAGGTATATATCAGTTTTATAGATGTACCACATTAGCAGGAGGAATGCATTCTCAATGAATCGCAGCATGTAATACACAGTCAGTCGGTACCAATTTTGGGATTTGTTAATTAAGTCAGGATCATTGAGCTTCACCTGCACTGCTGACCAACAGAACATGTTAATGCCAGCATACAGGAAGGTGAGAAGACACAAGACAATGGTAGTGCCGACCCTGCTCAATGCCTTCTCTATGTTCTCAGGAAATGGGGACTTGCTTTGCCAGAAGAGAATCCATGGGTAGAAGAAAAAACCAAAGAAATTCACTAACACAACAGGAAGAATCCAGATTTGAAGGACTGAACTGAAAAGGACCAACACCGTAACCCGTATAGCAATCTCAAAGCTTCTCCACATGAATATGCAGAGGTAGGCGGCTGGTTTCACGCTGACATCATAATCGTCATACTTAATCTTAATAGCCAGGATGTTGCAGCGTAAGGCACCATACACAATTGACAGGAGAGAAAGGACCATAAAAATACCTACAAAGAGAAAAGACAGATCAGGACCTTCAGCTTAGCAGAAGTTAAACACATTGAAGATGCAATTGTTTTCACAGCAAAAATCCCCCATTCCTCATATACACATCTGGGTTCTTACTCTAACCCTACCTCCTGTTTCGGACTCCATTTGTTACTCTTCCAAGTAGCTAGAAAGAAAAAAGGCACTTAACGGTCAGAAGCATCTTTCCTCCTCCCCCTGGTGAGGGCCGTTTGTACATATACTGTCCTTGATAATTACACAGCTCACTCATAAGAGTATCCAACCTGCTCTCAAACTCTCACGGTACTCCAAAAGGCAGAGGGGTGCCACTCCCTCCCCGTATAGATGAAAAACTGCAGAACAGAAGTTGAAATATTGGAGTAATTTGGGCATGCAGATACCTCAGTCCTTGTGAAGTTCTGTGCCACAGGAAATTGTCTAAAATTAAAAGCTCTGTGATGGAGCTCAAAATTGAAAGCCAGAACAATTTAAACTCAGAACCACCCACACGTTCTCTGCCTCTGCAGACAGAGATCTGCAACTGTGTAAGGATTTGCTCACCTGTCTACACTGTTTTCCTATACACTTTAATCTGTATCATGCATTTAAAATCAACACTTTTTAAAAATGTCCTTAAATTCAGACCAACTTTTCGTATCTCCCATCTATCCCAAAACCCTCAAGCGAAGGTTAAATTCTCAGAAAGTGAAGGCAGAGGCCAAGTGTTACCTGGCTTCCCCTCCAGATGCAGCTGGGGAAAAGCTTTCTGGCATTCCAGGAAGAAGTCTTGTTTTGCACATTAAGTAGGTTTAAAACGTACAAGAACCCTGGATACATAGAATAAATATCCATTGAGAAAGTACCTTGATTTTCAGAATGCTAACTGCCCACAGTTTTGTTAGCATTTGCATGCTTTCTTCACAGTTTTTACTGAAACGCCGATTAGCTGCTGATTCAGGGGACTAATTTTAGTCATCCCCCAGTCAGTACTTCTAGTTTCAATCTAACATTTTGCCCCTGAAAGGAACTTTCAATGAAACTAACCAAGCTGTCTGGTCATGCTACAGAACATTATATTGCATCAGATACAACAAAACAATCAGAGTTGGGAATTCTTGATTATGTCAATTACTGTTGCATTGCTTAGCAACCAGGGCTTTCTGCAGCATTCAATTAGTTTATGTGTCAATATCCTACAAATGAACTGGGTTCCCTGATTTGCTATTAGCTCTATAGCCATGACTATCAGGATCTTTTCTAATTAAAGTTACTCATTTATAAGCATGACTTTGAAATAAACAAGTGTATTTCAGGATCTCTAACAACTTTCTAACTGGATTTTCTCTATAATTTTAGCTAACCTCTCTCCCACCCTGATCCTCAAACACCTCTGAATTATTCTGGAAAACAATAAATCCTTTATATCTAATTTTCCAATAGCATGAAGCTGAAAAAAATTTGCCACATTAGATGGTAATTTTGTACAGGCCAGTTTGGTGGTGCATACATTCTCGGAAAATGGTTATTTATTTGCTTGCTTAACACTTAGATCTTTATTAAATGTTTTTAAATGTCTTTATTGCTCAGTAGTGTACTTGTTCTCAGAATTTGGTTGAAAGCAGATCAGCAAGCAAGTGCAGTCAAGAACACTGCTTCATATCCTGTGGCTCTCCACAAAAATCTTTCATGTAGTTTTGAGCTAGCTCTAGAACTGTGAAAGAACAAATAACTTCCAGCAGCTAATGAAGCAAAAGAATATTCTCAAAGTTAAATAAACAAAAAACTCTACACACTGGGGACAGGGACTCTGCTTGCTTTCTGCTTTGATAAGCTGAGACATTCATCTTATTGCCCAGTTTCATTTCAGGGGCTTTTTATTAATCTCAAACTTGTCTTAAAAACTCAGGCCTTTGAAAGAGGCATTTCTCTACTGATAGAAACCAAATCACTCTGACTTTGGTTTAATATAGTAGCCCAGCCCTTTTCTCGAAAGCTCAGTACTGCCACCAAACCTTCAGTTCAAACATCACTTTAAGGTCCATGTAAAAGATGGTTTGAAGCAACCACAAAGGGAAACAGAAGAGTGTGACATTATTGTTGCTTTTACTCATACTGAGCAGGCAAAGAAGTGAAAATTTGAAAGGCCCTGGAACAGTCCCAAATTCCCTAACAGTCCTTATAAAGGTGGCATTTCTCCTTTTCCTTCTTGCTCCCAGTGGGCTGAACTTTTCTTACAAATCAAAGGTGCACACTCAGACAGTCATCCAGGGAGGCACTGGTTTACTTTGGTTTTTTATTACATGTTAAAACTTTTCAAGACCTGGTGCTTCCCACTTCAGAAATTGCTAAAAGAGTGAATTCTGCTCTAGATGAACTACATCACAAACACCTATTACTGACATCTTATATTCTGCTGAAGAATCATAAGTTACTGATTTATATACTATAGTTTTCTAAACTGATACCCAGAACCCTTGAAAAACAAAGGCACTTACTTTTTTACTTAGGGCATGATGCCAGATATTTTTTTTTTTGCCTTAAGATATAATTTCAACACTTAAAATCAACTATTAATACTCAGACTATGTTGTTTAAACAATGAGAAAAGAAGTCTGTGGTCAGAGCTTAATGAGCTAAGGAGAAGCAACAGTAGAACCATCTTACAGATATCTAGTAAGACCGCCTACAAAGCTCACTCATGAACATTAGGAAAGTGACACTGCAAAATTAAAAAAACAGATAAACCCCAAACCACTATTATTGAAGACGGCAGTGACTGCTGCAGATTTTCACTTAAAAAGAAGTACCTTCTTCAGTAGAATAATTTTACTTTTAAATGGTAGGAAATCCACCTTCTGAGATTATTTTGTAACTGTAAGCAACACTTGAGAAGATAACTTGACTGCCGTTGATAGCACAAAAACTTTACGCTTACAAAAAGATCACTCTTACCAGAAACATATCTTCCACATTCAATACCGCACACTAAGAACTGGCCCTTTTTCAAGGGTAAGAGGCAAAGCCACACAACCCCCATCTCCAGCTTGCGAATTTTGTAGTTAACTTGGGTCTTTTTGGCACCTCCTGGCCCTGCACTTCTCCAGGTGGTATTACTTAAGTGAAGAGGTCTGAGTTATTGCCCTGCAGTAAGTGGACCTGAGCCTAATGCCAGGCATCTCTTCAACACAAATATCTGGCTCTAAGGCAATGCATGACACAGACAGATACTAAAGCATTTAATACAGGACAAAGCCCAAATGCACAAGACCTTAGCTGCTGCTCTGGAGCAGCAATTACAAAGTCACACTGGGCATTTCATACAGTAACAAGTTAGGAACTTCTTCCCAGTTACGCTGTAACCAAAGAAAGCCTAGAACTAGGACTCAGATAAGGCTATTACTCGTGGGTTTCCAATGTGGCATTTCATCCAAAAACATTTCTATACATTTCATGCTGAACAGTCACCAAAGCTTTATGTCTTTCATCACTAACCTAGAGGCTTTGTCCTGCTTTTAGTTCTTGACAAACAGTGAAATGACAATTTTGGAGAACACTGGCATGATCATCCAGAAGAAAACATCCGGAGAAATTGATGAATGTCATGAAATACACAAGAAAGATGCAGCATGGCTCTTGTTGACAAAGTGCTAGGCAAGGATGCATGCTTTTTCCAGAACTGTTCAATTCAATAGTGGAAGCAGTAATTGAGTTTCAAACATATCTGAAAAGGCCAAGCCACGCCATGTAGCATGATGGTAAACTGCTTTAGGTTCACAGCTGATACTGATCTCATTACCACTGATCTCATTACCACTGACCAAGCAGAACCTACACAGAATAACAGGCAGGGTAGTGTAGGAATGAAAAAAAAAAATAAAAAAAAAAATTAGACTAGTGAGGAGACAAGGCAAGAAACACGGAAATTAAAACACGAGACAGTGATACCTGTAACATAAATAAATGGAAAAAGTAATGCACTTTGGAGGATCACTGTCAAAGAACAGGGAGGTTGAGGACACCTGAAATGTGAAAAAGCTTGACTGTTTGTTAAATTTCTCCGATGATGCTGCAAGATCAAAAGGTTAAAGTCATGTATCTGCACATGAGAATCCCCATGTACACACATGTCGTGGTTTAAGCCCAGCCGGTAACTCAGAACCATGCAGCCGCTCGCTCACTCCCCCCTCCCCAACTTATTCCTTTCCCAGCTCCTGGAGGGGTGGGGAGGAGAATTGAAAGAATGTAGCTCCCACGGGCTGAGATAAGAGCAGTCCAGTAACTAAGCTATAACACAAACCACTGCTGCTACCACCAATAATAATAATGATAGGGGAAATAACAGGAGAAGAGAATACAATCGCTCACCACCCGCAGATCGATACCCAGCCCGACCTGAGCAGTGAGCTCACCCTTCCAAGTAACTTCCCCCAGTTTATATACTGGGCATGACATGCTGTGGTATGGAATACCTATTTGGCTAGTTTGGATCAGGCGTCCTGTCTCTGCTTCCTCCCAGCTTCCCCTCCTCCCTGGCAGAGCATGAGGCTCAAAAAGTCCTTGGTCAGAGTAAACATTACTGAGCAGCAGCTAAAAACATGGATGTTATCAGCGCTGTTCCCAGGCTGAAAGTCAAAAACACAGCACTGCACCAGCTACTAAGAAGGAGAAAAATGACTGCTACTGCTGAACCCAGGACAATACAAAAAACCACAAGCTGAAACTGCGCTATGCATCATTCCCATTTACTCTGGAGGCTGAATAATACTGGTGGATAAAAGGTTCTACTGAAGAAAAAAGGTGGCTGAAAAGATTGCAGAAAGTGTAAATATTTCAGAAGGTAAAATATACGCAAAAGTAATATGGTCAGGACTCTTGTTTTTCTGTTGAATGAGCTCTAACAGACAATGTCGCTGTTCCCAAAACACTGAGTAGAAAAAAAAAAAAAAAGAAAAGCACTTTTTTATATATATATATATACACACATATTTTCCTTTCGTGTCTACATTTTAGAATTACACCTGCTATGGAGATGGCTCCTGAGAGACATGAGATGACTACTGCATTTGCTGGTGGGTTTACTGAACTCCCTGGTGAGCCAGCTTATCTCTGGTTGTTTAACTCCACCCACAGAAGGTCACTTATCAGTCTGTAATTCAGAATTTATCTCAGCAGTGAGTGATAAAAGTCAGAATAGGGAGTTACAAATCATTACTAAATATGCAATTCTCTAATCATCTGGAACACAGCACTTCGCCTTGGCAATCATGACCAGTAAGGTCAACACCAGTAACAGAAGAAATACAATAAAAAGGTGACCTTTTTCAAGAAAATGCCACCTGCAGCAACATGATTGGAAATTCTGCTAATTGCACCACTCAGCAATGGATTCAGATGCTTTGTTCTCAACCCATGGCACAGATGCCATGGTTATGCAAACAGACTACCTTAACTGTGAAGTAATGTCAGGAGTAATGTCTTTCAAGTCACAACTGCTATGATCTTAAACAAGTACTTTTGTAAAGAGACTTTAACCTGTTGTAACATCATTATGCACTGACTCACCCTTTGGAATACTAGTTTTCTGTTCCCTGAATGGAGAGGAGAACCCTGACATTATTATAAAGGCTTCTTTAAAAATCTTAGCCTCTTACCTTGGTACAGTGCCGACCACGGCACCAGAACTGAAGGAAGTGTTCAGATTCATAATGTGTTACCCTAGTCTCAGCCTCCCTAGCTGTAATGCTGGTAAAGATCCCTGGCCTCTCAGGACTTCAGAGATGCAAGGAGATATATTTTAGTGGAAACACACCTTCAGTTCACATAGTTGCCAAAGTCCCTTTTTACACCAAAAAGCTGGGTGTCCTATGACCCCCTGGAGTAGGTTCTTTATTTAGCAGTGAGCCAGCAAATCAAGATTGATTTTTTAAGGAACTGGAGCACACCACAGAGCAAGACGCAGAGTCCCATAGTCCTGGTAAGTCCATGTGGCACAGCACTGCGTGGTGAAGGCTTAACATCTTGGGTTCAGAGATTAGATGGCCACATTTGCATAGCAGCTTTGAGAGTCCTGCCTTTAGATACCAAATTCAGAGTCTGGCACACGTAAAGCCTATTCACTCCCTCAGTCTGTACTTGAAACCACATTCCTGAAAGTACACCTTCCTTATTGTAGCACAGCAAAACATGCTCTGCGCTGTACCCCATGGAATTTTCCAGAAAGTATGCTCACAACCTAAAATGGAACAGAGGCAATTTTTTGTTTTATCTCTTCAAGAAGGCAGCTCAGTCCCTCCAGCTGCCTACCTCACATGCCACAATAGCCATTTTATCAAATTAATGTTTTATTGCAACCCAATATGCTACACGAATTGTCATAGTCTAAAATATGACATATAAAGACAAACTTGAGAGCAACATCACCACCGAAAGTTGTCAGGGAGATGAAACCTAGCACAATTCAGATTGATTCTTGTCCATGACATCTATACCTGACTGCTAACATTTCTCCTCTCCCTCCCACCAAAATACAGAGGTGAAAATAGCTCTACCTACTTCTGGCAGCTGTGATCTCCTGCTGCAGGACACAGATGTAGAGCTGGAGCGTGAGCTGGGGTGCTGAGCCAAGGAACGCCTGGATCACAGATGCCCTGCTGAATGCAGACCTGTGTGTACACAGCTTGCCTTCGGCCTGTCCCACTTCTTTTTCAATTTCTTCTGAGTACCCATCCTTGGGCATCTGCCTCTTCTTTGTGATGCTGACATAGGGCTCTTCAACTCTGCCAGCATGGAAGTAAATGTAAAAGACTTCCACACACCTAGAAGCAAATCAGTAATTAATGTAACAGGAAAAAACTGAAGGGAAAGCATAGGTCTTCCCACTCCTAAGTATTTTAAGCCATCATATACTAAGACTTAAGTAATATGCTCATAGAGCAAAGTCTGTACATTTTCTCCTTCTGGTAAATTTGGAATATGAAGATTTCTCTCTTTAAAAATGTGAACTACATGCAAATACAGGGCAAGAATCTGGCACTGCCCTTCGGGCTGCTTGTAGTACTCAGATATGGGAAGAGGTTTAGCTGTTTTCTATAAGCTGTCCTTGCTCTCTGCTGTCCTATAAAAGTCCCTCAACTCCTCATCCACTACAGTGTTCATAGGCTGCTAACTCAGAACTCAAGTTTGAAGTTTTTCTTCAGATCCTAATGTTTTTCTCTTCTACTTACCAATACATCTGTGACATGCTAACAGGACACAACAGTAAAACCACTTTTCATGTCTTAAACAAAAAGTCTCAAGATGTTGGAGAAGAGCTCAGAGTATGACTGGATGCACATACCTCATAAACAATTGGATTCTAACTTGTTTTAACAAGCCATAGCAGCAAGAATGAGAACAAGCCTCACAACCCTGGAAATTCACATTTCTTCAAAAAAGACACAGAAATAGGAGCTTTGCTCCTTATGTTTGCTTACATTTTCTGCACTGTTTAAGGAATATTAAACAATCTTGCAAAAATATTAAAAATAAGAAGATGCAGTGTTTGCAGTTGCTGCAGGTCTTCATACTTTAAACACAGGGGGAACAAACCCTCTTGCTTATGTAGGTCTAACTTACCAAAGACTAACTTCCAAGAAACAAAGGGGTGCTAGCACATGCACTTCAATATATAAATTACATATTGTACTACTTGCTGCCTCTACATATACACAGACAATAATCCAAAAGTGTTCACAGCAGCAAATGCTGTCGCAACAAGGACAATCTGGCTCCTTGATTATTAAAGATAATACAGCCTCAGACAGATGCCTGAAAGGAAAGTTTCTGAAACTCCCTTCCAACAACTAATTTCAGATTGGCAGAAGCTTTGAAAAGCTATTCTAGAACAGCTGCTTGGATATGAAGGTGTCAAGGCTGGGCTTGGGCATTGCACAGGACCCAAAATACATAGAGCAATAGTCGGCCTTGTTTGGGAAGTAATAACAAGCAAGGGTCTACTCAGCTACAGGTGAAGTCACAAGCTGAGGGAGAAAAGAGAGGAAAAAAACTTCTATTTATACCACATTGCATGGGGTCCTAAAAATACAGGACTTGCTGTCCATGTACATCAGGACTATAAAGGATAAATGGCATTGACTACTGAAAAATAAAACCCCTAGAAGTCCAAACCCAGTGTGGACACAACCTGGTTTTTTTTATGCCTGACACTGGTACAGGCTTCAAGAAATAATACAATCGTAGTGTGAGCAGCAGAACTGGTGAGGACTGACTTCCAACCCAGAGGGAAGCTGTGGGAGGAGAAACCCTCACTGAGAAGGTGGCCTATCATCACATCTACTATGGCTCAACATACATGGCATCTTCTTTTGCATAAGCATCATCCTCTGACAAGGGCTGAGGTCTTGTTTCCTTCCATAGTGCCTGCTGAGGTTCATCTCCTCCACCTGTCTGCCTCTGTAGGTAATACTTGCTGGAATGCAGCACCTCCAAGTCTCTGACAGGTCAGATTTGGCCAATGAGTTTTTGTAATGCACAAATAAGGCTTACCTTCTATTTGCAAGTATCACACAATTACAAAGCACAGAGCTATGCTTGTCTGAGAATTTGATCTTGTGTTTCCTCCCCAGCTTGACTTTTTCAACAACAGCAAGTCAGAGTTTATCACAGCCTTCTAGGGGAAAGCTAGCAGACCTAACTGATAAAAATTCAAATAAAAGCATACTGACTTTTACTTTAATAAGCTTGACTTATTTTTTCCCCCAACAGGACCACTAGGAACTTTCAACTGCTCTAGATGGAAAGCAGTTTTAGAATCCTGTAGTATTAGCCTTGATTTCCTAGGCATCCGCTACCACTATCACTAAAGCCATTCAAAGTGCTGGTGTTCCAGAGGCTCCATTCACAGTGGTAACTTTCTATTTTCCCCTTGTTAATCATTTCAGTCCCTGCCAGTCTTGTTCCACGTGAAAGACTCCACGCAGCCAAAAATAAAGTGTGAAAAATTAACAAAGCACATCTGATGAAGCCAACAGAGATTCTGAAACAAACACATCGATTTTATTCCAAAATAAAGATCCCAGAACATTTTTGTCTCACTTAGTATTCACAGCCATCTATTCATCCTGAGCTGCAGGCAAGCCTGAAGCTATAACCGAAAAAGAAATCTCAGTATCAGCCTCTGAACTCTTGCTGTGTGTCATTAGAAGTGGACACAGTCTAGGGACCCATCTAACAAATATGCAGTAATTCCATAATACAGATTTTAAGATTCATAAGACTACTGACTATAGCAAATATTATAATCAACAAAATGTTGGGGTTTGGAGCAAGCATTTGATTCATATATACTACCTAAGTATTAAGTACAAGTATACTGTTTTGTGATGGGAAATTTTATACCTGTATAGAAAAGCAAACACAATGTGAAATGGTCTAATGAACAAACCTTAGAGCCAAAGGACACTTTTGCCAGTACAACAGAGCAATAAAAATGGTATGTGCAATACGAAATGGTAAATGCATGTGGTGGGTTACAGCTGTGCCTGTGAAATGCATTCTGAAGGGCTGGACATCTTGTCTTTAAATGAACTGGCTTGTTCTTTTTTAGTATGAAATACAACTAAGAGATAATGCAAGAGAGGGTAGATTTAGATCAGACATTAGGAAGAAATTCTTCACTATGAGGGTGGTGATGCACTGGAACAGGTTGCCCAGAGAAGGTGTGGATGCCCCATCCCTGGAATTGTTCAAGGCTAGGTTGGATGGGGCTTTCAGCAACCTCATCTAGTAGAGGGTGTCTTTGCCCATGGAAGAAGGATTGTAACTAGACAATCTTGAATGTCCCTTCCAACACAGACCTTTCTACGATTCCATGATACAGCAATTGCTTCCTGCCAGTTTTCCTCCACAGTTGCAAACTGCTACAGAATGGGAATTCCCCAGAAGCCCTAGCTGCTCACTGCTCAGCACTGCTCCCCTCCAGAGAAACAGCAGTGAGAGATCTCAACTTCTGCACAATCCATCTCCCACAACACAGTGATGTTTAGGGTCCTTTCAACACATCCTCCCATGATATCCACAGCAGAAGGCAAGCAGCTGCCCATTTTCACTGCATGTAATGGCAGTCGCAGTCCAGGCTCTGAAAGAACTAGAGTTATTCTGAGGAAAATAAATGTCAGACCTACTCTTTACAGTGCAAATCAATAGATAAGTAAAAGATGGGGCTGCTTTCTCCCCTGCTACCAAATCTTGGCAGAGACAAGAGCTATACTTTTTCAAGGATCCTGATGGTGTCTTCAAAGGGTGATTCAGCAGCCACACATTCATCTTCTACGCAGTCAGTAGGAGGAACAATCTTATACTTACACGCCTGCTGCGAGCAAGCACCTCATTCCCTCTTTTAAACATGGATGCGTGGGATTTAAATGCAGGCAAAATAATGGTGTGAAAAGGGAGCAGGCAATGAAACCAGAACTTCCCGCAGCCAACAAGCACTCCAAGAACAAACCTCTATTCAAGACCTATCCACACACTCTCACTGCCAGTGTACAAACAGATTTCCCTAATGGCTCAGGTTTTAGCAATTTCTTTTCTTTAGAGAAGTGTACAAAAGACTTGTCAGCCCTGCAGATTTACTTACCTGCATCAGGCAAAGATCCGTTTCTCACTCATTGTTCTACCTTCTATCTGGACACCTAACACACCTGCTCAAGAACAAAGGAAAAATAAAAAAGCCTGAAAAGGGTCTAGGCATATTCTCCCTAACTAGAAAAAGAGAGCGATGCATCAACAGTTGCAAAGTTTAGAGCTAACAGAATCTCCTACAGCAAGGTCAGCCAAGTCCTGCAAGGAAGAGAGGCTTTTAGACCTGTGCTATTCAGAACTACAAAACAGGTCACTAGGAAAGAGAGACTACTCATGAGAGACCTTCTGTTTCTGCACAATGTGACTGAAGGACTGTCTGCACCATTACAGCTTTTTAGATTTCAAACTGCAGAACTAGGCACCCAAAAAATTAAAGCCTCTGATAATTTCAGCCTATAGATGTTTTGATTTGGTTTTTGTTGGTTTGGGTTTTTTTAACTTCCTGCTTACAGAATCTAACTTTGACTGTAACAGTAGTTCCCCTGGCAGTTTGATGCAAACACTCTACTGCATCTGCTTTGCTGCTGTCTACACAATACTTAGACACATGTAATAGTTTCTCCTTATGCCTCGAGAAAAAAAGCCTGACCCCATTAAAAAAAAAAAAAAAGTCTATTGTTGTCTATTGTTCATAGCCTTGCCCTGTTAAAAACTGAGGAAAACAGTCATTAGTGTTCTGTGTAGAGGCCTGTTATCACTGAATCACAGCATAGTTAGGATTGAAAAGGACCTTAAGATCATCTAGTTCCAAACCACCTGCCATGGGCAGGGACTTTCAATTTTTTTTCTGCAAGAGAAGTTCATCCTTCTGCAGACAAAGACATCTCCGGATTGCATGTTCCTTGTGGGGAAGAGCCTATATGTCCACATTCAGCTAATAGAGCACTAGGGACTGTAGTTTCAGGGACACCAGCAGTCACTTAGCTTTCTTCTCAATGGAGCTGGTATCAGAAGGAAGCATTGCCAAGTTCACCCCAGTCCCTAGTGGGTATGTCACTTCAGTACTGTCTGCAGCAAATTAGATCATAGGGAACCACCACATCCAGCAGATTTACGGTTCAATACCACCAACACCCCCAACTTGTGACTATAAACCCCAACTGCTCAAGTCAGCTTGTCAGAAATCTGTACTACTCACTTCAGCACCCAACCTATTCATCGCTTGCAGAATAGAAAAGGGCAAGGAAGTTAACAGGGGGTTCTCTGGCACCCTTCACGAAGAGTTATTTGCACTTTGAACAAATCCCTAAGTGCAGGGCAGTACATTAGCGAAAATACATCCAGATACTTATTGGAATTGTAGCACGACCTAAAATCTTGAGACACTCTCGGTGCTACAGGTGCCATCTAAATGAACAGGGAACAAAGAGACAGTCCTTGGCTCAGGAGCAGCTGATAATGAGCCAAAAAGCCCCCATGATTTTCTCTAAAGAAAAGAAAAATGTATTAAATCTCTTGCTGATATTATGACATTGACTATTATTTAAAATAATTTTTTGTTTTAATTTACTTTATGTGGCAAAGAAAGAAAGAAACAGTAAAAGAAAGAAAGAAAGAATCCAAATATATTTTCTAAGCATCCAGACAAATCAGTGTGTTCACAAGGAGTGGCACTGACCTGAAATACTGCAGGAATACCACATGCCTAGAAACCTGCAGTCACTTTGTTCTAGCCAACTCTCTGCATAGTCTAAGGCATGCCTGCATCCTGGGGATCACAGCCAGGCTACTTAAGGAGGTAGGAATTTTACTCTACAAGTTGCTCTGAATATACAGAGAAGCTCTTAGACAGTGGGAGAAGGAATTAAAACTGAGTGCATTAACACTACTCTCCCAGTACAGCAAAAGTCCTCTGCATGAGAAGGGATGCTTCCTAATTTTAGTGCTTCCAGTGGCAGCAGCAGGACAGCAAGTGCCTCCTGAACAGGTGGAGTGTGGGTGTTTGGGGAAGGTGGTGGTATGCAAGAAGGTTTTATGAGAGAATGTACTTTTTCTCACATCACAGAGAGGATTCAAAATAGGCTGGATCATTTGGCTTGCAAAGCTAAATAGCCTCCTTCCCTGCCAAGATATTGCCAAACCATTCCCCAAAATTTAAACTTGACTTTTTAAGGGAAAAAGAAAGGAGAGAAAAATGTCTAGCTTTTAAGATGATAAAGGAAGCTCACACAACATGCATGGGCTGTCTGTAAAACAGTGCATTGATATTTGAGTGTGAACAGAGAAATACTGCCCTGTATCATGTTGCAAAACCGAGCTGATTAAAAAGTTAGTCAGCTTCTTTAAAGCCAGACAAAGCAGAATGCCCTCTGTTGAAGCATGGCCATCTCACATAGCCTAAGGGCTCCTTAACATTTTGTTCTGATAGTGTGGGGTGACTATGTGTCCTACTTGACATGATTTAACTCAGCCCTCCCTAAAGGGCTCTGGGCTGTGCCAGTGAGATGTAAGAGAGACCCAACACCAGGGATGAAGTGAGGCTTCATACTGTGTAACTTCAAGCAGATGACTAACAGCAGCAGGACTCTAGTGTAAATGAGCAGAGCTTTGCCTAAAAGGATGGGAGAAAACATCTCCAGAAAAAAAATGGTCTTTTTCAGCTCACAGTGGTTAAAGCTACAATGAAGTAATGACACAGCCAAAAATTACTTTATCTTCTGGCTATCACCTCAGACTTATGTGTATTCCAGTCCACACAGAACAGAAAGCCTCCTGTGCAAAGTAGAGAAAGGAAAGGCATTTCACATGCTGAAAACACTTCAGCTTTTACAGTGCACATCTACACCTGGCAGGAAGCGATCAGTTTCCTCTTCTGACAGATAAAATAATGTTTAGTGGCAGTGGATAGGAAGACAAAGAACAGAAAAAGACACTCTTAATGTCTGTCACAGTCCAATCACATCACCTTCCCTCAGTTCTGTCCTACAAATAGGCACATGTCCCTGAATCTAAAGAGAGGTCTATAAAACTTTACCTCTTTGATCTGTACAGCCCTTCTTGCCTTTAGCAGGAAATAAGTTTTTTCAGGTGGCACTACCCTCTTTTTATTAGTAAATATAATTCCAGTTATCCTGGGTCAAGAGAGAGGTTAACATGCATCACTTTGTACTGCCTAAAGGATGCCATGGGAACTGCAGCTCAGGCACAATGCAACACTTCCAGAACATCTTCAAACCTCCTGAAAACGCTCAGCTCGTAAATCTTCAGGAAAGGCACAAGTGCAGAGATGGTGACACACTCATACACTGCAGTATCATGGAGAGGAGAGGGCAGGAGAGAAAAGGGCTGCTGTATACACACTACTTTTACATCAGCCACTGCAACTGGGAGCTTGCCAACACAGCAGAGTGTGTTCTGCACAAGATGAGACTCGTGTTGCAAACAGATAAACTTCTGTTGAGAAAGGAAAAGTGAAATTGTGCTTGCTAGTTAAGGTCAAAGCAGAAGTCTAGGTCTCTTCCAGGTATCTAGAAAGAAAATCTTCTAATTTGTTGGTTTTGTTTACATCCATTGCTTACTGCTGCACTTCTTGCAGTTTGACATGACATTCTTTCCTTGTCTAATCTGAAGAAACTGATTTAGAATGACAAAAGTTATAGGCATAATTTTTATTCTAGTAGTTGCTTTCCCTTTGGTTCCACTCTTATTTTCCAAAGAACGTGGAAGTATTTTGTTCTTAGCTGTTAAAAACATCAGGGCTCTTCAAGAACTTAACTGTTGAGCTATAACTTAAATATCTTGAAAATATTCACAAAACAAGCAAACAAAAAAATCCAGCCATGGTTATAGTGGAATTCAATGGGGGCTTTATGTTTAAGATGTTTTATAACAACCAACTATCACCCTTATTAATGTGAACAAATCTTCCTTTTCCACACTGTCCAGGAATTTAAAAAAAGTTGGGGACAGTTTTCCTAGCCTCTACTACAGAGATACTGTATTTATTGCCTTTCTTTCTAAAGAAAAGAGTTGAATGTAAATTCCAAATGAAAGCCCAACAGCAAACATTTTGTCATGGGACTTCTCCCCTTCTGTAACTTTTCATCTACTGGGATTTTTTTCCCTAAGGACATTTTCAGCGAGAAGTTGAACTGAAGTTGAAAAATCTCCAAAGCAATTTGGGGCAAGAAGTTCACTTTCGGAAAAGAGGAGACAGACTACAGCGTTACATGTCTTCCCATGATATACCGATGAGATGGGTTCTATCATCGTTTTAAACTAGCAACTGAGCAAGTGTTCCCTTTCTCGCTTCAAGGTAACCACAAAGTAAAGTGTCACGGATGAACCAGCAGCGACCAGAGCCGTTTGCAAAAAGCCACGCGGAGAGAAAACAAGGGCAGGAACGCTATCCATGAAAGGGAGAAGGATCTCCGCCTGCCCGCCCCTCCGGAGGGTTTCACCCACCTTCTCCAACGCCAAGCGCTTACCGAGGGCCGCAAAGCACCGCGCCCCCCGCCGCTCTTCTGCCTAAGGACAGAATTCCCTGCAAAGGGAATGATTCCTCCCGCAGCTTCAGAAATAAGACTGGGAGGGACGCGGTCGCAGGTAACACCGGTGTAGAGCAGCAGCGGCAGCTCGGGAATGGCGCAAAGGCCGGGGCGCTCCGGACACCGACCGAGCCCCGCGGGCTCTCCCCGCCGAGGTGGGATGGACGGGGCGAGGCGGGACTCACCGACCTGACGAGGGGCCCGAGCTGCAAGAGGTGCAGCAGCAGCACCAGCGGGCGGTCGCGGCTCACGTCGCGGTGGATGAAGACCAAGCTGAGCTGCACCAGCGCGCAGGGCAGGAGGGCGAAGAGTAGCGTCAGCCACTGCCACATGCGGTCCCCCGCCGCGCGGTAAGCCCCGCTCAGGCACAGCGCCGCCGCCGTCTCGGCCACGAAGAGGACGAGCGACACGAGAACGGAGCCCGGGAATTTCATCGCCGCCCGCCCCGCACCGCCCCAGCCCCCGGGCCGCGATCTTGCCGAGCCGCAGCCGCCCCAGCCCGGCCCGCCCAGCCCAGCCCAGCCGCCGCTCGCTGAGGCACAGCGCCCACTAGGGGGCGCCCACCTTGAGGGAGCCGCTAACGCAGCCGCCGAACCTCGGGCTCCGGCCGGGAGGGGCTAAGGCAAGGCCCGGGGGTCGCCGAGGACCTCCCCTTGGCGGCCCCGGTGTGGGTGTGCTCGTCGGTGCTGGGGGTTGGTCCTGGTAGCGCCTAGGCTGCGCTGTAAAAAGGAAGAGCATCCCCTCCTCGCGTCTCCTTTGGCCATAAGATACATAACTGACCTGTGTGGGGCGGATGGAAAGATGGGGCTGCTCTTCGGGGCGGCGGGGGGGGCGCGGCTCTGCCAGGCTGAGGAGGAAATACCCTTACCTTTTTCTTTCAGGCTAAAGGCCTGCACCTGGAAGAAAAAAACCCTATGAAACATTAAAAGCTGATAAGAAAACAAATGCAGGAAAGGAGCTGTGAGTCATAGTGACCCTCCCCTGACGCACCCCCCCCCCCCCCTAGTTCAGAGGCTTCCTTACCCAGCCAGTGAGCCTGCTGGCAGAGCTGCCCTTTTAGGGCTTTCTCAGGTGAGTCTTACCCTTGCTTGTCAGACCTTCGCTTTCAGAGGCTCCCAGGATCATAAACCCCAAAGTGCTGCCGCAGTAGCAGCTGCAGCCAGCAGCATTTGCCTGCTGTCCTTGGGTCTTTCCTCCTGCACCAGCAGGAGCCAGATCACCCCGTGCTTTCCTCCCTTGCCACTAGTGCTCTGAAGGCATTCTGGGTATGTGTAAGGTCACTGGCATCAGCAGGCAGCAGCACTGATGCCTGCACTGACAAGCAGTAAAAAGTAGCCCGAGGGCAAGATAAGCCTTTGAAGTCCTCCACAACAACCTGAATCCTAGCGCCTGGCAAGAAAACAAGGCTCCTGAGGTTCCAAGTCAGGTTGGCAGAATGTGCCTCTAGCCCGCACCAGGGGAGTCTCCCATCACTGCCATTTCTCTGTTTGGTGCAGGTGCTTGGTTCATGATCAGCTGGATTTGACGCCTGCCTTGATAGTTCTTGTTTCGTCTTTTCTGTTAATTGCAGATCGGCACATGGAGGTTAGCTACAGACCAGAGACCTACCAGGAGCACAACAGGAAGGCAAGATATGGAGTTTGAGATGCTATTGGTCTATTAATGGGATAACACTAATGGGTATTTCTGCATGTCTGCTACTATTTTTTAATGCAACTTGGCTTGTCACCAGGTTTATACAAAAAATACCAGTGACACTTTATTTGGGCCATTTCTTGCACTGCTGCTCTGGCAAATCTAGAGTTCCCCTGCTCACCTCTAATTAAGCTCAGCTCATGATGACAATAAGCCTTGTTACTAGCAGGTCTTGGTGAAGTTAATGCTGTAGTGCCCTTCACTGGGAACATAGAGGTCTTTCTGTAAAAAGAGGTGGCTATGTATACTGAGATTTAAGGAGGATGAAAATACACACCTAAGTGAAAAACTTCAATCTACAGGCCAAAAGCAACCTATCTTCTCTCACAAGGGGAGAGATACCACAGGGTAGTTTTACCTAATTGCTATGTGCAGCCTGAATGCTTTATCTGATTCTAAGATGAATGATTTTACCTTTGCTAACACAGTACCACTGGAAAGCTTGTGGAGCCCTAAGCCCTGACTGCTCAGGAAGGAAAAGTTGCCAGCACTATGGAAAGTAAGTACAGAAATAAGCAATCCAGTGCAAAATCATACTGTTCAAGGTTGGGTTTTTATTTAAGGCAAAATATAATAACAGCTTTAAGATTCATAATATGGATATACACGGAGGTGGTTTTGCCACTATGAAGCTTACTATTATTACAGCTGTTAAAAAGCTATAAAATCTAGTTTCTATAATAATTTGCAATACAAAACTAATACAATAAACATTCTGAAAGATCACAGTGTTTAAAACATTAGAAGAGCAGGGGTCCTGCTTTTAAACAATAAGGTGCATTTCTAAGAATCAAATCAATCTTGATTCTAAGGGTCTGTATCATTTTATGGCTGTGAATGGCTATTACGCTGAGAAACCAATCTAAGGTGCGGCATATACTCAAGAAATGAACACCATAAGTTGGAATATATTGAATAATCAAGTGCCACCAGCACAAGCTAAACATGAAATAATGCTATTTAAGTTCCCTCTACTTTTTATTGGTATTGGCATTCACGTATATTGGGGGAAAATGGGTATAAAACTGCTATCAAATAGGGCCCTGCATATGCAAATACCTGTGCTTTCTTCTTACTAGATGAACAACCCTTACTAATTCCATGGGACTCATGTAAAGGAAAGATTGTAGGCTTGGGGGCCAGAACAATGCAGTTTTGTCCCTATTTCACACATGTGGAAGGACCTATCCTTGCATGGCTGAAATCGAGTGAAGATTCACCACTGACATCAGCAGGTGGCATATCAGGCCCTTAAAATGGGCACAGGAGGCCAAATCAGTGGTGAAAGCAGACCACTGTTAGAGGAAAACTTTTGTGTGTGGTCATGGTAATGAAGGCAGAAGCAGAGTTAAATTTGTGGTCATACAACTTTCTCTTCTGTATGAAGTAGAAATAAATTCTTGAATAGGATTTGTTTTCTCTTCACTATGGGCTATAATTGATGTCAGGACTTCTACGTAAAATATTCTGGGGAGTATGCATGTGCTCATGCAGTGCTGTTGCTGAATATCACTGTAGTATTATTTTTAATCAAATGCCATTATACCACTAGTCAGAATGAGTTTTTAATTAGTTTTCTGTCATTCTAGTTGGTATTGCTGTACTTGAACTAAATGCCTTTGCTGTCTCTTTGAGTCATGCAATGACTGAAGTCAAGGGACTGTATTGTAAGTATTAAAAATAAATATGGATTTATGTATTTTCAAGCAGATTGCTATTTATAAATTGACTTTTTTCCAAGCATTATGTAAAATTTTAAATATACAGGGTACAGGACCAACAGTGACATCAGTGATAGGACTAATTAGTCAGGAGGTTTAGTAACTCACAGGCCTAGGTCAAGAAATTGGTGCATGTTGGCATCTTGGATCTATTTTTTTAAACTGCCTAAACATCAATAGCCCACATCACTTTCATTAAATGACTGGAGTAGGCAGTAGGTTCAGCTACAGGCAACTCCTTCACAAGCAGACTCTTTTCAGCATATGATGACTTTGCAATAATGGCAATGAAGTGTGGTTCAAGGCAGCAAAAAAACCTGTGCAGTGCACACTGTACCACTGCCTGTGCAATGAAGTGAACTGTGCTCTTCTCTTGGAAAATGCCTATTCACATCCCTAAATTGCTGTATTGTTTTTTGGGCCCTGAGCATTTTTCCTTATGGCTTTGTAGTATGTTCCCTCAGTAGTGTGATTTTTGGTCATTTTCTTATTTATTTCCTATTTAGCTTTCTGCTTACTTCTTAGTCCAGGACATTTATATAAACTGAAAAGCTTTCATAGAGCAATCTACGCTGTGCTCTTCACCAGTAATTGCTCATCAGTGTAGTTCTTCATAGGAAGTTTACTCTCTAAAATTTACAGGGCGATTCCTATTCCTGATATACTAATCTTCATACAGATTAGAATATGCACTCCTGCCAGTGAATATTCAAGGTATGTAGATTACAGCACCTAACATTTACTTAGCAGACCTCAGACATACACTCTGTCCATGGATCTTAGAGGTTCAAGTAACAAGGATATATTCTCAAAATGCATGCATATGCTAAAATAGGTCATTGTTTGCATAAAACATGCAATATGTTGGCAGATGCTATAACTCTATATGCAGATAGTGATGTAAGAATAAAAATTTGATTGCTTATGAAAGTTTCCATTTGCACATATTGCACCTGTATGTTTCTCAGTATATCAGACACCTACATTTTGGGTTTTTTTTTCACAGTATTTTAAAAATACTGATCAGTATTCTTATCATACTCTCTACATGTCCATACAATTATTATTAGAACATTAAAGTGGCATTACTTAATTTGACAGAGCAGCAAAAAGGGTAACCACCTTACTTGCATTCATTTGTGCATATTTCCCAGAACTATTTAAATGTGTATTTTGGGATGTGTAGCCATTCCACTTGGTTTTGACTGTTTTCATACAACTGAGATACTAGAGAACTGAACATGTTCCTTGGAAAGTCTACGTTGCTTTTAATGATGTAAAACATCAGTAGCAGTTGCTAGATAATATAGTGGTTTTTTCCCTGGCAGGTGGGAAATGGCAGAGCTAGTGAGAAGAGACCACCTGGGAGTGTAAAGTAACGTAATGCAAGCAAGTGGAACATCTCTCAAGCAAAATTAATCAATCTTATTTTCAAGAACAAAAGACCTGGGCTGCTGCTTCAGCCTTCTTAAGTTATTCATAGGTTGGGAAACAAAGGCAGGGAAACTGAAGGAAACAGTAATGCAAACAAAGCAGAAATTGAAAGCAGTGGCACAAAATGAATATGTTATCATACTGAGAAGTTGTAAGTAGCAGGAAAAAAGTAAGATATATTTGTTAGAACTGTACTGTTGATGAAACTTATTGTGTCTGGCTCTACAAATCCTGAAATCACTAAACCTGGACATTACAGATCTAGTTTCCCTCAAAATTATTCCATGACAGTAATCTATGGATGACCTACCAAAAATCATGAATAGTATATAGCTCCTTAAAATGATTTGTAGTCCACAGCTTTACTCACAAACAGCACCACACAAACACAGGTACATCACAAATAAGCACCAATACCCACAGAATGCATACTCCTTGCATTAACAGCATAATCAGAAATACTAGTATATCACTTAAATTCCTATTGTCTACACTTAATAAACTAAACACAGTCAAGAAACTGATGTACAAATGTGATGTAGGAACTTGTGTTTTACACTTTGAAAGAGGCTTCTCGAGTTTCCAGTAATGCAGTCTTTTGTCACAACACCATGGCAGAATATGTACAGGAATACACTTTTTCAGTCTATCAGGGCCTAATTCGGGAGCAGGAGGAGAGAGCATCCTGCTGATAATGTCTAATAAATGTTGATCGATTTCTCAAAGCAGTAAAGAGGGAACACACAGGACCTAATGTTTTTTTATTGCACTGAAAAGTGCTGATGGCTCTACTCAGGTTGCTTTCCTGTCAATGTCTTAAAAATAAAGGTTGCAACAGCATGTATGTAACAGCATACATAGTACACAAAGGAAAAAAAAGCAGGTAGACAATTAAGAGGAGGAAGAGGATGGAAAAAAACCCTGCTTATTTAATGACTGGCATTTTCAGAAGAGCCTTGGGGTATGTTTAAGCTGTGCTCAGCAGCTGTGACTATAGCACGTCTAGTAGCCACCTTAACCCAGCTAGGTCAGGTGAGAAAAGCCATGAAGCTCCAACTGCCATGTCTGATGAAACAGATGAATAATTATGTTCAAAGATTTTTACAACTTGTATCCCATGAGACTTGATATTTATGTTACTGTAACTGATCTTAATTATCAGTAAACAAAGTTTGCATGCTGCCCTTGATGAAGTCAGTGCTGAACTTGCATGACTTACGGAGGTATTTGGGACCTAGATTTTGAAAACTGGGTGGTTGCATGGGTTTTCTCATTGCTGAATGGATTAACTCTTACCCAAGTAACTATTTGAAGCCAAGCACATAGCTTTATATACGAAGCATGGTTGCAGGTACAGAAGATTTGTATGGTGTATGCTGTTGGAACACAACACAAAGCAGATCATAGTCTCACCTGAATGTAAATCAGAAGGAATTTTTTCTACAAAGAGACACAAGTGGGGAAACCACTAGAAAACTGACACTGAGTTCTTACTGTATATTTCCTGCCATTTATGAAGAGTTACATTAAAGGATAAATGGAAACATGGCCATTGGAAGTTAAGCATAATAAAATGGAGTGATTTCATGTACTGCTATTATGGTAAATTTTAACATATATGTGCTATATGTTACAGTATCAGCATTAATGACTTGGTCAGGATCTAAGTTACTGTGCTGATTTATTGTGCTCTAAGTATACTGAGGTTTTGGCAAAGATTTTCTTCAAGCATCTCCTGAGAAAAAACTAACTGGAAACAATTAAATGTCATGGCCCACTGATAAAAAGTAGGCACTGGGTACAAAATCAAAAGGTCGTGATTACTATTCTGATACATGTAGATTGTGTTAAGGCTTAAGTCTGGAGTTGGTTGTGTTTTTTGAGGGTGTGCTTATCAAAATGCTAGATGTTTTTGTTTTACGTTTGTATCTCTAAATAAAAGGATTGGCAATACACGTAGATTGCAACAGCTCGAGTCCAGATCATGGCAAAAGCTAGTTCTCTGTCTTACAATAAGATAGGATACTGTTACAGTAGCTATTGAAATGCTATGGCACAAATGATATTTGTTATGTGTTTTAGCTGAGTGACATTACCCCACAATAAAAATTGAGACTGAAAAGCTATTTAGCACAGGGGAAAAAGTGGATAGGCCCAGTTTTACCTTACTTAAACATTTCTTTAAAAAGATTCCGGTTATGAAATATATGAGCCACATGTATTACAGGAAGCAACTAGATAAAAATCCTAATGGACTGACAATCTCCACTACTGACAATTGACTTTGATCTAACAGGAGCACTTCAGCATGGCTGGGCAGAGCACGTGCGCAGCAACATTGACTTTTCGGTTTAGCCTCACATGCATACCTCCCTGTGAAATACATCCTCCTATGTGTGCACATCTCACTGCTCAGAGTAACAAAGTGACATAGATGGCTTTCTTAGAAGACCTTTTATCCCACAAATAAGTAAACACATAGCAACTGTACATTGAATTTCAACATTTCCATTCACCAAAAAATCCCTAAGTTCTTGACAAACTGATACCGAACTGCATGGCTTTATTCACTAATGAAATCTGGTTACTTCTATGATTAACTAATTAGAGCTACACAGTGCAAGACAAAATAAAGTCCAAATCTGCAGCTCATAATAATGCAAGCCATCTCATTAAAATAAGTGGCAAGATTAGGAATGAGATTACTCTATTAAAATGTGGAAGGATTGTCAGGCCTGGCTTCAACTTACAGACTGATCAAGGCCTAGAGAAATTAAACGGGAACTAGCCATTAAAAATAAAGGAATTGTAATCTTCTCCAGCTGAGAGTGCAGGAAGAGAGACTGCATTGTTTGGCAGTGCAGGCATGATAAATTTTTCACCCTAACTCCAACGTTTGACATGCTGGTCTTCCCAATCTGTCTTTAAAGGTAATTGCATTACATTATTCCCATAAAATAAATAAATAAATATTAAATATATTTTAAATCTAGATATTGATTTTATAGGTTTTAGTATAAATCTATGTTAGTGTTTTCTTTAGCTTTAAAGTACCATGTCATATATATAATACATATAAAACAGCATATAATTGCAACCTTAAGTGCTAGTGCAACCAGTGTTGAGCAACCCGTTTATTTCTATAGCTGCAAATCATTTGGGCATACAAATTATCTTGTTAACCAGGAAAAGAAGCAAATTTGAGATTTGTTATCAGAGGGTTTTTAAGACCAGTATGCCACCCAAGGTTTGTATTCAGTTTGAAGGGTTTGTACTGAACAATTCATCAGGGAAACAGGTTTTCTATTCTTTAAAATATGTATGCTATTGATCAGGAATGCCACTGTAAGTAATTAATTTTTAAGGAACTTTTTGTGCCACTGAACAATACTTATCTAGTAATGCTGTACCATGAAGAAAGCATTTGCCTCCTGTATTTTTGCTATAGAACTTTTCAATCCAAGTCTTTTCGTCGGCTCCATTTGTCTTCCCTGTGACTGGGAAAGCATTGACAAGAAGTGACACAGTTATAGTGAATCAGTTAGGAGACCAGCTCCTCATGATAGACTGAGCTCCGAAAGGAAGGGTCACATTAAGTTCTCATTTACACACATGAAACCCCACTAGCTGAAATGAACCTGTGAAACTGCAGGCTAAGTATATAGCTATCTACATAAACATCATTATACGCACGTGAAGACAAAAGAGCTCCAGGATACAGGTATTTCTAATACATGTTACTAGAACTAGTAGACGTGGTTTAGGTAAAAAATCCCAGATTTTGCCTTTGTGCAGTGTAGTGACGTCTATGACACCCTCTCCAATGAGTACACTGCTGCATGAAGTTTTTTGCAAGTCTCTTTTTAAAACGTACTGGATGCATCACTGTTTCTTCTTTGCATATCCCTGTAATTCTAGCTTGCCTTTTTTTTTTTTTTTATCCAGTGTAACCATCAAATTTAAAGTTTGAGAATGCCCCTTTCTCTTTCACTTGAGTAATTAGATTTTGCTTCTTATTACAATGAAACACCTACCACATCAGATTCAGTCACTTTTTTATTTCACTGATGTATTTTTTTTGACCACACACCTCCCTCCCAAAGCCCCAGTGTAGTTTCTTTTTCACCTGACTCCCAGCTACGTTAAGGCTAGCATTAGTGGTAACACTGGCTTGTTTTGTAAATAGCCTGTCTTGACAAATAAGTGAAACTGCAGGTGTCCTCTCCCATCCTCACCAGGATGTGGCCCTTGAGAATGTTACTCTCTAGACAAAGACACTGAAGAGAGGAAACTCAGCTTCGTTGGGTTGCAGCAAGTCAGTCAGGAAACACACAGTTCCTGAGAAACCTTCATACAGACTATATACACTTTCTAATGCCCGGGAACCAGCCTTAAATTCTTCTGTAAATAAGAATTCTGCAAACCTAGGAGAAAAAGAAAAAAAAAGATTTGTTATTATTTGATGTCCCTCTAAGTTAACTTACTTGCTGCTTGAAAGCATCATTTTAATACATTCAATGATTAAAAAAATAGAATGTTCATTATTTAATCTTACCTGCAAATTTTACACTATCCAATTTCCACAAGAAACAAATCTAGAAGAGACAAACCTTTGCAATCTGTATGTGTGCTATGCTTGTTTACGAGCTATAAGCTTTTTCTGATTTCTGTAAGATATCCTTAAACACACTTGTAAATAACTTTTATCGCAATTGTTATTTCAGCAGGATGCAAGCGGTGTTTCACATTGATGCACCAAATTCTGTAATGCTGAAATAACTACACAAATAAGATGTTCTCACTTCAAAGCAGATGGCTGAAAATAAGTCACCCTAATTACTATACTACTTCCCCTCATTAGTCTATGCTGTCAGTAACAAACTGTAAGTTGCAGAAAGATAATTAAAGATAATTGCAGCACTGTGACAGAATTTTCAGTGGACCATACTTGCTTGCATCAGGACAAAATGGAATTAGCCCCACTAGCTAAACTGAACATCACAATGTCAAACTGGCTATGGGAATGATAAATTCAAAAACTGTAAAGTAACAGCAAAGCAGCTCCTGTATTTTCCACTTCTAGTAGGAAGGGATAGCATTACATGTTCTGAAAATCATAAAAAACCACACTTTGCTCCGCTCCTGGACACAGGTACACAACTTGGCTGCTTTCTGACTTTGTGTCAGGATGAGACCTGGATGCACACCACTGCTACCCACCCCACCTCAGTTCCCTCCAAAGGAGCACAGGCTCTTGGGAAGGGAGGGAGGGAACTCCAAGAGAACTTGATGCTTCTCCTGCCACAGGCAGCCTGGAGGCAGGACTGCAGGGCTCTCTGCAGTGTGCCTGCCCCACAACTCATAAGTAGAATTGAACCTGAGGCTTAAACATTCAGGTTACTTCTAAGGGTGGTGATCAAAGACTCTGCACAGCTTTATAAATGTTCCTGAAACTTTGCAGTATTACCCTGAATCCCGAAAGGTAGGAATTCTAACCTTTGTGCCCTGTATATGTATTTTGAGTTTCCAGTGAGCCTATAGAGCAGCAGGAACACATAAGCACTACCAGCCACTCCATGACATATTCCAGGTCCCTTCTTCAACAGGCCTTTCTGCCAAGTTAGCTCTCCACAGCGGATACAAGTGTCCAGATATTGAGGCTTCTTGGAAACCAGGTAAGCTTTGGCAAACAGGTATGCAATGCCTAGGAAAATAGCAGTAAGATTGTCTTTTGTAACAAGTAGGCCAAGAGTTTTGTAGAACACATAAGAAAATAAAGATTAATACACTTAAAATACTCAGTCTCATGCGCTGCACTTGTCAGTGTTACACATCTATTTGCTACATATGGAGGGGAGAGTATCTGGTATGCTAAAAAAGCATATGAGCATATGTTAAGATGTACTTATCTACCCCATGTGACACAACCATATTCAATCTTTTCAATGCATTACTGAATTTCAGGGTTTACTCTAACATTCCCAGTCTTCTAACAATTTAGAACAGTACTTATATTTTTGCCTTTAATACAGTAAACTCTTAGTGCTATCTTCTATTGGTTTCAAATCTCTATACACCTCACCTGCTTACACCGACACAAGGATGGGCAAGATAATTTCTTACATTGGTAACAGGTAATTTTTTACCAAATGAGAAAAAGAAACTTGCTTTTTTTTTTTTTTTAAGTGGAGCCCATGCTGCTTTATTCTAGTTACGAATAGTTATACATACTAACTTCTGTTAAAAAAAACCAAAACAAAGCACCAGCCAAACAAACAACTTGGCTTATTTTTAGAGGGGATCTGAATAAATTAACCATCATTTTTAACAGAGCACTGCACAGCTCAGTTCATGGTAACCTTCAAAGAATGCATATGACACATAACCAAATCAAGCGCCTAAGGAAATGTTAAGAACAGCTTACCTGTGGTCTGAATATAATATACACTGAAGTAGCTGAAAAGTGTTCCTGTAAGCTACATGTGTATTATTACCCAAAACCAGTGATGGGATACAGGATCTTCTGGGGAAGAATTATACTGATTCATGCATTTGCATGTCTCCAAATGTCTCCTAAAGTAACTTCTTTATGTGCTTTGGGATTTTGTCTCTTTGGGCAAGTCTCACTGCATATGTCTCCACTAACAGTTAAACCCAAGTCAAAAACTACTCTTAAGATGCTGAAACAAAGAGGGCATCTTCCCTGCAGCCTCCATCACTAGGCCAACCATGCTGTAGAAGTAATTTCTTTCCTTTCAAAAGTAAAAAAAGTTTGTTAAACAAAAGCTGGCTTTACTTCATTACAGTGTTGGTGCAAGAAGTTTGCTCCTTAACCATAACAACAAAAAAATAATGCATCAGCAGTTTACTTTTCGTAATTTAACTAGAACACCTTTAAAAGCAATGTATCAGTATTCATGGGTGTCCTTTAGTAAAAGTGAGGTTTTTTGTAACCTTGCAGGTTCATATTACCAAGCCAATATGTCTAGTTAGCAATAAAATTTTGCTTGGGGGTAAAAAAGCTATTTCAATATATATCATTACTTACCAAAATTGCTAAGGTATAGGATTAGATTGTGAACTGACAGACATAAGCCTTACCTCTTAAACCCAGACTAAGGATTGATTCTCTTTATCTCTGAGAAGCATTTTTATATGGGTAACCTTGAGAAAAAAGGCTTTTTTGCTAGTACAAACTCCCCTTCACATTAAAAAACTTTGGTCAAATTTATGCCTTATTCATGTAGTAAGTGCATCTTAAACTTTGATTCTGATGAGGGGGGAAAAGCTATTCCGAAGGCCTTCCCAGAACTCACTGATGTGTCTATATCAATGTTCTTTTGCACACTATTTCTGTGTCTAGCCATACGCTGTTTTTTGACTCAGCTGAACAAGTCTTTGAGATCTGATAATGAAAGGGAGCAAGAGCAGAAAAAACACAGTTCAGGATCACCAGAATTCTTCCAGATGTGATCACCTATGCTTTTAAGGCAGAAAATACACTTATTTTTCCAGCTGCTTCATCAATAACTGAAACACTCTTAACTGGAGGAAAAGCCTGAATATTTTCCCTGCATATCATAAATTGTCAAAATTGGTCAAATTTAACCTGGACTATCTTCTACATGGAATCACCTAACATTGAAAAGCAATGTGATTAGCATTTGGCTATTCATAATATTAATGGGAAAAGAACCTGGAGCTCCATGACACCAGTGTACAAGCTCATTCTCCCGCTCGATTGCCTCTCCCAGCTCAGGAGGCCAGTTGCTGTTCTGTTCTTGGTCCATAAGAAAATCAACACTCTGCCACACAAGCTCCTGATCTGCTGGCTGCAGGTACTCATAATAGGAAAGTAACATCTGAAGGATTGATGAAAGCCCATGAGCTGCGCCTGTAAAGAATAGAAACAGCCAAATTAGAGGGTAGGTTTAGATCCTACCTCCACCTCACAGCAACTTTCCCTTGGGACTGATTTCCTTGTCAAGTGCATGGCTCCTTCATCTTCTTTATGCCTATTACAGTAGTGCTTGGAATAAAAGCCTTCTAGGTGCACAACACTGATTTGTTACTACTTCTTTCATTTCCAGTTCCCCTACCTATGCAAAAATAGGTATGAATTTTTTCTGTTCTCACTCTGACATGACTGAAACTCCATGTGCAAAGTTAAATTGAACCTAAACTGAATACTATTTGAAGACATTATTCTTCTTGACAAACGACTGAATCTAGACCATTATTCTGAAGTCTTTGTTGAACCCGAATTGAAATTGGACCATAAATGGTATTTCCAGTTGCTGACAGACAGTATCGGTCAGCTAAAACCTAAATTTTAGTATAAGAATTGTCTGCCAGGTCTGTGGAGCAGCACCACTCATTGACTTCTCCCTTGCCAGAGAACTCACTAAGATTTCAAATCAATCTTACACTTTCTGCAGTGTGATATTGTGCCTTGAGGTCCCCACTAGGGATCTGCTCACCACTGCTTCAGATGAGCTCCAACTAAGCTGCTCGGGATGGGTAGGAGCTGACCATAAGCTGGAGCTGCACTACTGCAGCCAAAAATGCTCTGCAAGTCCCTGCATGGCAACAGGAGCTTACAAATAACATCCTAGGATCATACACTGAAAGTTCTCTCTGGTACCCTTCTGCACACAGGCATGGTCACCACACCTCTCACTGCCTCCATCTGACAAGGGCATATTTACTCTTAAAACAAGCTGCTGCCTGCTGCTTCTCTGGTGTGGCACAGGTACCCCAGCCTTTCCCAGTGCTAGGCAGCATCAGCACTTCCTTCCAGCTCCTTAGTCCCAGTTAGCAGTTTTAGGAGGTTAGATGGCCCCAAATCAGGAGAAATCCTACACTGTATGTTTTATGTATTTTATTTCTGAAATGTCGACTGGCTCAGCATCTATGCATAGCATCAGTTTCAAACTAGTCAGTGTGTTTTACTCACCAAGGTACTCTGTTCCATAGTAGGAATACATGAGTGGGAATGGTTTCCGCTTCTTCACTGCATACTGCTTTCCTGATTCTAGTATGGCCAGGCAAATGGATTTTATTTGTGCTGGGGTCAGCACCTAAACAGAAACATGAAACCAAACATCAAGTCCATTATAATAATTTTATTTTTAGACATTTTTCAGGACTCTGCTTTTTTGCTGGTTCACAAGACAAAGTACTGCCTTTAATCTTATAAGCATGCCATAATGTGTATCATTATTAAGAGTTCCTTACCTAAAACAGTAAATTTACATAATGTTTCTCAAAACCAGAGTTTAATCTTGTCTCAGGAAAGTGAATGCCACATCTTTAGTTGTACAGATGAGGTGAAAAGAGGCTCACTAAGAGCTCCTGCCTTTCCTTCCCAGACATCCATCAGCCTGATGGAAGCTAACAATAAGCAGCAGGCACACTACAGAACAACAACCTCCAGACTGGAGAAAGAGACATCAGGAAAAGATAGTGGAAAAGAGACCTAGAGAAGAAGTAAATGTTACAGGCATATTGGGACATATTTTTCTGCAGACAGAAAAGAGGATGCAAGGAAGAGGGTACTAAATTTTACTGAAAATCACGACTACATATGTGGGTTTAGAAACATCTTAGTAGAACAATCCAGCTTTCTTATTTCAAGCAAATGCTAAGAAAAATGAAGTGCAAGACAGGTTTCTATGAAGGCAGGCTAGCTAGGTTTCTAAGACTTTATTATCATGAACAGGTCAACACTGCCTTTAATGCAGTCCTAAGAAATGACTAATGCCTTACTCTTAGTGGTGTCAAATGTAAGTAAGATTTGCAAGTAGTATATTTCACCAGAACTTTTCCAAGTTACTGACCTAAAGAACTCAGAGAGGAACTGGTTTTACAGGGTTTAACTACAGCTTTAATTATATGCAATTCACTGCAATCACTGGCAATTTCCTCTGTGTCAACCACATCTGTACATTACTGACCAATAAACAGGTCATTTAAATAATTTAGTTGAAGTAGGGTTTTAGCTTTAGGCGAAAGCCTGTATGCCAGCTGTACTTTGCAAAAATATATTTCAACTTTTGAAAAGAGAACTAAGAAAGGAAAAAAACAAAATGAAACAGAAGAAAAAAAATACGTAGAAATAGACTTGACAAGATAAATAGTAATCCTAAAACTAACTGGAATATCAAGGTAATGTATTTAAAATGTTTCTGAAAACATTTGGTTTTGCTATAGTTTGTGTTATCATAGGATTTGCAATTACTTCTCCAAGTTTAATAGACTCTGTTAGCATTAAGTATGCAGGAAACATCTGTTATAAACCATATTGTCTCATTTGGCATGTAAAAGATGCGATGGATAATTAGTATCACTTAGAACTTGACTGAAAACTAATGGCTAAAAAATCTTGTTTGTCTATCTTACTTTGCTCCCTGTTAACAAGATATTTTATTACAGCCGCTTCAAATGCCTATGATATTTGTATAACAAGGAGAACAACCTACTTCTGATCTTGATTACTGATCTTTAATGTTACTGCAGTTGAAGTAAATAACCCTTTAACATCTGGAGACTTCACTCATTTCCAGTAATTTTTAAATGAATTGTTTCAGCTTCAATGAATTTAAAGAAAGAGTTTAATTCCTAAGCAAATGAGAGCAGAGACATAGTGAGAGGCACCGCGTTCTCTCCAGAGCGCTTATTTTACCACCTTGCAGTTTGGAACCTAATCCTCCAAATTCCGTATTTTGTAAAAGGTTTAGTAAGGTAACTCTTTGAAAATAAATGTGAATGATAAGATCTCCTAGTTGTAATTCTGGAAGGCAAAGGCACACAGATGAGAAAAATCTTAGTCAGTTCAGTTACTTAATAAATGAACTGTCTTTCAATACCATGTTTTGCAAAGCTTATTTTTATGTTCAGGGCAGTTAATTTTTAAATTGAATTAAGGGCTATTTTAAAATGCTGATTGTGTATTTTAAATGGATTTAAACTTCTACCCAAATCCAACCCAGTACAATAAAGAAGTATCAGCTAGCAAGAAATGAATTGTTCACCATTTTTTAATATAAAGTAAGTGTAAGGAGTCAAACACTTGATCACTATGAAGTATATACATAGTATACCTTTTTGGCTGGCATAATGAAATATCACCTCTTTTTCAGAATGCAAAGAAAGCCCACATGCTAAGCCAGACAAAAAATGATATTTAAAATCATTATTAGAATGGATGATAGAAACCAACCTACTCTGACCCACTTCCACATTACCAAAGAAAATGGAAAAGAAAGTAACCTGCATATCTTGAAAGCAACCTTCTCCCTGGCCACTTGGATGGACCTGAATGCTTAAGGCGGGTAGGAGAGGTGTCCCAGCTAATAACTAAATGTGAAAATTTTTGTGCTGACTCCAAGTATCTCTTGCCAAGTGCCTCAATCCACAGTCACTGTAGGGCTGCTGCCTGTTTTCTACATAAATGTGGAACATTTGTATACGCTCCTTATTCTAGGAAATGGTTGGCTGGGACAGAAACCCTCACTTACTTTTGTTATTAGTGGCCTTCCAAAGGTTGATTGATCAGAAATCACACTTAAGATCCCCACTGGCTTGCTACACTGTATTTCAACCAATTCTGTGTTAAAATCCCCTCAGATTTTTCACCTTGCCAAGAAATAACATTTCTGGCTACTTTCTGTATGCTTCCTCACAGTATCTTTAAGAAAGCAGCAAAAAACTTATGCCCAAAACAGCAATAATAGAAAACATTGATCATACCTACAGCCAGTTCTACAAGGTTCATTTTAATTTCACTGTAGTAACAATGCCTCTTTGCCCCTGTGAATTACTGAAACAATATGTTTAATTAGGGACAGCAAAGAAACAAGAGTGATCATCCCAAAGGCTTTAAAAGGATAAATCACAAATTGGTATCACATTGTCTAGTGAACACTGTCAGATGCTTTGATAAAGGATAAAGCCAAAATGAGAATATGCTATCCAGAAATAATTTCATGCTTGAGACAGCTTTTTTTTTTTTTAGAAATTTCTTGACTGTCATTTAATATGAGCTGGCTACACAGTAGGTAAAATTATTCTTTATCATGTCAGTACTTGGCGAAAAGACTACTGACACTAAGAGATGTACCGCTGATGGTTTAATATTTCAGCTAACTCTTCTTGTATTTTTAAAGACACCACAACCTGTCCTATCGCATTAAAAGTGTTCTTTAGTCTCCTCACTAGATCAAGGGTTGCAATACATGCATTCCACATTTCCCCTGCAATTTCCGTATCAGTTCAGCAGCACTTTAACGCTTAGTATTTGTACTACTGCCTGTGCCTAGAAGCCCTACTTACAGTTAAAAAGCCACTGTGTTTCCAAAGTCTCTTCATTTTTCTCTTGTGCTACTGCAGTCAATATGCCTTCTCCCATCAAGGCACTCCACAAACCTGTGAATTATTTAAGGCAGGTACTTTTTTCAGTAAATCCCTGTTAAAAGTCAGCAAGGATGTGCCATGTCTACAGCAATCACAGAACATCATCCCTTGTTGTTAGCAATCTTACTCAACCTTTAGATTGCTAGAAGTAAATAGTTTCACATCTCCTTTCAATCTCCTAAGAGAGGTTTTGTAATATATTGGTTATGTCAGTGCTAGGCCCTAGATATGTTTCAAAAACTTTAGACAGAAATCTTGACCCTGAGGACTATGCTGAAAGGAGCAGGACTAGCTCTTCTTTGCTGCCAATTACAGTAAAATTGTCAGCACTTCATCATTCCTCTGAATGCCTGCTACAAGCCCCTTGGCTCATGAATTGCCTTAGGAAAACCACTGCTACATAGAACTGCAAACTGTATTGAGTATATTTGAGGACTGTAAGCTCTCAATTCTTTTAGAAGATTTGTATTTATTTTCTTAGAGCTCTCTCCTGTATGTAACAGAAGGCATTACTGAATGCCACGTATCATTATCTTTTTATCGATGCATCAGTACTTTAAGGAGGTAACAGCTACACTTAACATTATTGTGGAAAAAAACACCCTCTGTGCATGGAAAAAAAAAAAATGAAATGTATCTAACACATAAAACCTCTTTGCCACACTTCAGAAAAGCCATTTAAATGAATTTGATCATACACTTTCTCTGACGCTGCAGAAAGTGTCAAAATAAGCTGTCAAAATGGGCCAGACTACAATAACCTAACAGAAGCTTTGCCATTAGTCTCCTGTGTTGGAAGCCCAGCAGAGGGAGCTTGTGTATTAGTTATAATACTCAAAAGTGCTGTAAGAAAAGATACACAGCTCTGTGTTCAGCAGGACAGCTGACTCAAGCAAAGATGCTGGAGCCAACTTGGTAATTCAATGATATCTTACTGCACTGCGTGATACTTAAAGTTCACTCTTTAAACTCGATATTTTTTTTTCTACCAAAGATGGGGCTGAAATTGTTCGGGAACTTTTCTGTGCAGTCATGGACAGGTTTGTTTTTTTTTTCTATCAGATGATGCTAACACCTGAAGCCATAGAAGACTACCACGTACAAAGACAGAGGGTTCTGCCTCCCCTTAGACTTATTCCAGTTTGATTGATGTACCCCTCCTGCAGCACACTGGGAAAACCAACTCCAGGTGCACAGCTGTCTGTTTTCCTTACAAGCAGCGCTAAGTTCACCCTTCTTTTAAGAAGTAAAAAATATTTTTCTTAAATCTCCTAAAAACTTTGTTCAAGGAATCAGATTAGTTCCTGGAGTACTACTGACATTGTTGCTAATGCAGCATGCTTCATTCTGTAACAGCACTATTAATAGTACTTTCTAGAGAGCATACTTTCACAAATTTCCCATATTAACAAATACATGGCAATGTGTGTAGACTCAGCACAACTACTAATACGATTGTGCCAGTTCACTGGAAAATGGTACCAGACTGCAATCTTGAGTAAAACAGATTTCCCTGTACATCCCAGTGTTACTGCTTCATTTTAACACGTAAATCTGGGGGGGTTTGAGGCTTGCTCTTTCTTTGCCTCAGCAACCTGGAAACAGCAATGTCAGTCCTGTCTTGTTACTGGCAAAGAAGACAATACAGCACTTTTTTTATTGCTAAGAGAGAACAAAATTTCCACAGGTCTCACTTGCCAGGACTGTGTAACATTAAACCCATCAAATTCTGCTGTTAAACCTGTCCTTGAGAAGGGGAAAATTTCAAACATGACTGCAAATTAAGTGTTGCAGAAAAGGACGGAGCACAACTGTTACTGTAGCTAGGAGGCCGCCTGAGAGCAGCTGGTGCTGCTACACAGATGATCAAATGCAATGATCAAATGCATCACTATTCATTGCGTCTCAAACACTGGAGAGTTTGAAGAAAAAACAGCAACTGGCCTTTCTTCAAGCTCCCCCTATTCTGGGTCAATGAAGATAGAGGAAAAATATTAGTTTCTCCAGTTACACTCAGGCCCCAACATCTTTCACTCAGCTGCACCAGGATCTGGTTGGATACAGACACCTAGTTCTGATACAGTGGGGCTCTCCCAGGCCTAAGGAAGGAAACAAAGAGGTTCCCATCACACTCCTGACCTGAAGAAAGTGAGGAAGCACAACCCCTTGCTCTCTGCTGAAGCAGGAAGGATGTCAAGGAACAGACCTAAGAGCAGAGCAGTACAGATAACCAACATGACTGAAGAGGTATCAGCATGCCTATTGAGAGCTTAGATGCTGGTCAACCTCAAAGACAGCAGGGAATCCCTCAGGAGGATAAGTCCCATCGCAGAAGAAGTGAGGTACCCCAGGATGCACTCCTGTGTTACGCTTTCAAATGGAAGCTGTCTGCACCCCAGCTGCATGTTCTCTTCTGTCTCTTAGAGAGTTAGGGTTACCACAGACAGCCAACAATTTAATTTCAAACATCTCTCCCTAGAATTGCACCCAAATTCAAGAGCATGGATTGAAAAACATGTTTAAAAATAGCAAAAATGTAACACTTGCAAATTAACCGAGAAACAAACCCAACACTGCTTGGAGAGGCTTTTTTCTACATTACAGAATTCAACCCCAGCTTTTTTCAACAAACAAGAAAGATTCTTCTTTCCTTTATTATTATTATTCACCGGCCGTATAATGCATGGCTGAGCCATTCTGGGGGCACAGAGCCTGGGAAGCGGCCAAAATGCACGTATCAGTGATCAACTTTCTGCAATCCAAATCTGTGTTTGGAGCTTCTGTGCGTCAACCACGCATCCACCAGACACTGGAGCAGTTTATGACAGCTGCAAATGAGTCAGAGATTAGTGCTGCATGGATACTGCTTTTCTTCCATCTACACTCCCCACACAAGTAGGTGGAAGATTATTCATGTAAAAACTTCATCAGTGGGAAATCCTTTGACAGTTTAGTCTAAGTCAGAAAGTACATTAGTACAAAAGTGCTGTTGTTAGCTTATGCCAAAACTGCAGCGCAGAGCTGTCATCTCCTGGTGGGAGATCTATCCTTCTGCACTCCAAATACATGTCCCTGACAACTGTGCATTACAACGATAAACATCTTCCAAGCTGAATACCTTGCACTCTTGTTTGGGTAACAGGCAGCCCAGTGTGTTGTAGCTGTACTGCCACAGGATCCCATTCCTTTTACACTGGTAAGCATGGAACATCTGCTCTGCGCCTGTGTCTTGGATCAGCTCACTTCCCCTTAACAGCAGGTCTGCTGGTTTACTGGAAGTGAATCCATGTTCTCATCTGTTCCAGAGACATATCTGGTTGCAGCAAAGCTGCCCTGTTGTTATGACTGGTTTATGTATGCAACTTATGCAGAGGCATAAGAAGTATTATCCATTCTTCCAGCTCCTGAGCAGCAGGAAACAGGGTTTATGAAACAGACTTTGCACAATATAAAACCTTTGTAACAAGGTGAGTCTCCCCATACTCTGTAGTAACTATGTCTTTAGTCTGAGCTCGAAAAGTTATGCAAGTTCTGTTCAACTGGGCACCACCATTTGCTACCAGGAACTTAGGCAGACTGCTCCTTGGAAAAATGTATTTATTAGTGTTTGTATGTGTCTGAAGATCAACATGAAATGGTTAGAACCTGATCTTGAGTCAGTCAGTAAAGGCTAATACTTTTCACAGGGTGGCTGACCTAGTCTTTGCAAATGGCAACTGTATATAGCAACCGAACAAAGTTGATAACCCGTGTTTTAAGATGCCCTGAAGGTCTTAGAAAGAACTGAGCACTTCCATTCCTTCATTCTTTTACTTCCTCTGGAAACAAGAACATCCAGCATCTGACAGGGCACTGATCTAATAAATTGTAATAAGTTTACTTCTGGACCTCTTAAGATTATGAATTACATTGCTGCCGAGTTCATGAAGACATAGTTAATTTTGGAGGTGTCATTAAACACAGAAGTGAAATCAGGCACCGAAATACACTGTTGCAAGGAGTAAGAGGAAATGAGGACATCACTGGTTCATCTCCAAAATTTAAGCTCTGAGAAACTTAGTCTAGTTTTGTATGTAAAAATGTTAATACCCGTAAAGTTCCTTTAAACTGATGTTTAGTTAAGAAAGACAGAGACAAGAGCACCATGTATCACTTCCTACACCTGAGTTAACGAAAATTCACTGCTGTAGTGATCTCTCCTGGTAGAGACTATGCTGGCTGGATACCTCCATTATTCCTTGTCTGGGCTGGGAAGGCCCAGCTGGGTGCTGCACAGCAAAAGGTACCACAAAACAGAGATCGGTTGGTGTAACTGACCCTAGGAGAGAGGGAAAAGGGGCAAAGAGAGGGGAAGAGAGATAAAAGAGTGAAATTGCTCCTGGGCCCTGTAGGCCATGTTAACTAGCTGCACCTGAAGAGGATGGTCTACACTTCAGTGGTCTACATAATGGTCTACTACTTCAGTGTAGTACTGACCTGGGGAAAATAGCAGGTTGCATGTAGCACATTTGGATGAGTAAATATTTTTCTGCCCACCTTTCTACTGCACAGAACCTTTACGGTCACACAACTTTTTATCTCTTTCCAGCTTGTCAATACAGTTTTCATGGCGCAATTGTATATAATTGTAAAGCTTCCATTGTTTAAACAACAGTAATTGTCTTGTTCATGTGAGATCACAAAAAAAGATGAACAGTTTTATTACACTGAAAGCAACTATGCAATACAGTAAGAAGTATAGGATGGGGATAAGCAACTATGCAATACAGTAAGAAGTATAGAATGGGGACCTTTCCTTGAGATTCCTTGAGAATATCTCTAAAGATGCTCATAGTTCAATTCATCTTAAGTGATAACCATCATCTTAATCACTCAGAATGATGGAAAAGAGCCAGTTCAGTTTCATGCAGCATTTATTTTTTTTAACTTGTCGATGTCATTTCACCTATTAGATCATCCATATGGCTTTCAATGTAAAAGTCCCCACTGAACTGAATGGGTCCTAAATTGGGGGAGTGTTACTCCTGGCAAATGTTAAATAAGAAATGCTGAAAATTTTAGCACTTAGCATAATATCTAACAGATATAAAAATAATTCGATGATCCCCAGGAATGGAGCCTAATAATTCACTTAGTAAATAGGGTTTCTATGCCATGTAATTATTCCTATAAATTCTTGTTAGTCCATGTCTTACCAATAACACCATGGGGCTGGCTCACAGTTGAGGCCAATAATGATTTTGCATGAGATAGCCTTTAAAGATTGAGAACACAGGAATACGACCTTCTTGCTGACCTTGCCTGCAGACACAGAGTAGAAAGACCGATGAGAGAGAGCTGAGCAAACATCTAATTCTTCAAGGATTGATCCTACTTGCATTTTAGTCAGTTTGGAGGGAAGTGACAAGCAGATGCATTCTCATTGCTCTACATCAATAAAAACATTTGGGTCCTTTCATCATTTTTTTACAATTCAAGGCTGTGTATGCTCTATGCCTGTATTGAATAGAACTGCATTTATAAGCAGTAGTTCTCCCTGTAACTCCTCAAAGAATTTTGCTTCATGTCAACAAATATTCCCAAGGAGATTGTTTCCTATGATGAGCTGGGCAATATACCGTCTTCCACATCTGAATGAAAGAGGATTAATAATTTCAGTTGAGGTAGGAGACACCACTCCCCTGAAGCTAGAATTCCAAATAATGGTTTATATTTTGTGTTGAGGCAGACAAAGCTTTACACTCTTCCTGTAAAGTTTCTTTCCTATTGCAAAAACATTGTTTGAAGAACTAAAAAACTAGCAATAAAATATCCCCACCATCAAATTGTACTGGACAGAACTATCTGATCTCACTTGATATTCAGTTTAACAGGAACACATTTGCTTTTCAAGCTGTTATGCTAGGTCATGGTTCACAGATGCAGCTGTGATTGTAGGACATGGGTCAAATTTCCACTGTTTTCCATGATGACATTTTTTTCTGTCAGGACTACAGGATTGGGCAGGTCTCCAGTCTGTTCTCTCATCATCAAAATAAAACAAATCCACCAACCACAACAACATATAAAAAATCAAGCAGAAACAGGTGTTGTAGAAAAAAGTAAGACATTTTCCTAAAAAACGAAGCTAAAAAGACTGCTACATTTTTTCTGGACAGGAGGTAATTAACCACAGAAAATTATTTTATCTTGTTATGTAAGAACAAAACAATAGTTTATGAAAAATAGCAAGCTTAAAGACAAAATATGTCTCTGCTCACCCAAGAGTCAAGTAAGCTAGGGAATTTATTTCTGCGCAATGAGTCCACTCTCACTGTGGAATTTTAACAAACCAATTGAACCTCCCCATAATTAAGATGATAATTTTTTTTTTTAAGATTTTGGGTTAACTGCCAGAAGTGCCCCAACACTCCAATTAAGTTAAATTACAATTCTTCAGAGCCTGTGATCTTTAAATAAATATTGTGTCACCTTCCAACTCATCAAAAATCACAATTGAAGAACATTTATTCCCGACAGATGTTGCAAGTCCAAGTCATACAACCAGATCCCAGAACTCAGCTCATCAATTCTGGAAGAAAGATAAGCCCTTGTGCTTCAGAGCATAAAGCCATTCCTTTAAAAATACAGGTTAGGCAACTTACAGACAGCACATTTCAAAACTGCCTTCCACAGACATTTGAGCAGCTACTTTGAGTCATCTGGTACAAGATATTAAACCAGATGGAGTATTGGAAACAAATCCTGATGAAGAAACATTTGTTTGTATACTGCTGTCTCCTGACTGCAAGCAAATGCAAGCAGTCAACTGTTTGGACAAGTCTGAAAACTGTTACTCAAAGCTGTTCCACTGTTAGTGTGTCTCTGCCACACAGGAACAATTTCTTTCTATGCTTACACTATGGGTGACAAAGAAACAGAGTGACTTTTGAGCCCAGAGTTTGGAGCACTTCCCTCCAGGCCCGGCTCTGCCGAACAGAATTTGAGTATTTTATATAAGTAATTTCAATCAGAGCTGCAGTAAGAGACTTGCTCTAGCCATCAGCACATGTGGCTTAAAAGCATCAGCTTAAATTCTTGCACTGTGTCAGAAAGAGAAGCATTGTGAATTTGAATTACCAGGTTAGTGATGAAATCTCAAGGTTATTGAATATAAAAAGGAGGCGACTATGACCTCCACTTGGCCTGTAATTTTCTTCGAGCCCAATTAGGTCTTAAAAACTGCACGGGTGATGAGAGGTGAACACATTCTGGCCTTGCTAATGGGAAAAGACATGATGCTTAGTTCACTTTTACTCCACAGCAGGCCAGACCCTGCCTGGGGTTCTGTGACAAGTGCACCTCCAGCAAACCGGGAGAGACTGCAACAGGCAGAGAGCAGCTAAGCGAGGCATGTTCCCCAGCTGCAGCTTTAAAGTGTACTTTGCAGGAGGGAAAGATGAGCAACAAAGTGAAAAAGGTGAGCAAGCTGCTACTACTGTGGGAAGGCAACTAGGAGTTGCACAAACACCACGGGTAAAAAAGAGCACTGTAAATCTGTATCACAGCTCCATGGATAGCGAGTCATACAGCTGTTGGCTCATGAATTTTGGCTTACCTTATGAGCCCCACAATGCAGCACTCTCAGGATTTGCATGCCTATCATAAGATGCCTACAAGACTTCAAGGGCAAAAACTAGGTGCCTTGGGCATTTAGGCATACCCAAAATTAGTCACCAGCAGGGAGAAGTTTTGACTGCAAAGCTTTCAGGTCTTGGCATACAGAGTGGCTTTTAGGCAATGGAAAGGCCTGAAGAATCACAGAAAATGAATCTGTAGTATCTTTGCTAGGTGCTACAGCTGTGTAGGCAGTCAAAAATTTCATTGACCTTCTGGATGCCATCTTCTGTTAACCTCTATCAGGACTGGTTATGACTTTCAATTTATATTAGCTGTTCATTCCCATGAAGGATGAATGCAAAGAAACGTAATGCTAATTTACATTAAAGTAAGTGTAGAACTTGTGTTCACGTTACATCCAGATGTACAAGCAGTGATGCAGCATACGTGCAGATGAAATGCTAACACTCATGTGAACTGAGTACATGAGTAACTCAGGTACTGTCGTGTTCAGCTTATTTGAATCTGTTTCTTCCTAGTGGTGGTGTAAAGGGTTTTGGGCTAGGCCAGACATCCTGGGATCGGC
Organism: Psittacus erithacus; assembly: GCA_009867235.2. Taxonomy (NCBI): domain Eukaryota; kingdom Metazoa; phylum Chordata; class Aves; order Psittaciformes; family Psittacidae; genus Psittacus; species Psittacus erithacus. Next base: position 92,890 of record WYDI02030766.1, read on the forward strand.
CAGAACATTCTGGGCTCGAATATCCTGGAATCAGCCAGAGCATCCTGAGCTGGGCCTGAAAATAGAGAGGAGTGGCCACCCAGAGGGTAACACATAGCGGACAACGGAGGGTGACGATGTTCAAATCCAGCCAATCCTGTTAGTAGCGCGAGAACAAAAGGTGTAGTCTATATAAACCGTGGAACCAACTGGAAGGGGGTAGACAGTAAAGAGATCTCCAACAGTAAAGAAGTTTTTGGCATGAAAATCTGCTGGAGTCCGTGTCTTTAATCGCCACATCCTAGCATACAGGATAAGTATTATAGATAATGCTCCCCAGACACATGGGCTTGTACTGCTAAAAATAAACCTTGTTTTAGTTCATTTTTTAATCTCTTGAGCTGTTTTCATACTTTTCCTCTGTGCATGGTATTTGGACCTTGCCTCAGTTTAAAAGCCAAACCAATTCTTATCCAGTGAGCTGCCTCTTCTGGATCACTAATGAAGATAATAAATAAGGCTGGTTCCTAAATCAGTCCTTTATTAGAAGTTACTATTAGCTTTGCTTTTGGTCTTTCAGCCAATTCCAAATCCACAATGTCCCCATCCAAGCCAGCATGAATTACATTTTCAAGGAAGATTATCTTCAACGCTGCATCAAAAGCCCCATTCAAATGTAAACAGGGTATTGGCTATTGCTCTTTCATCAGCTGTTAATTTTATAATTCTGTTATTTGCAACAACTGATCTTGCTTGTCTAGCAAGACTTCTTTATTCTTCTAAGTCATGCTGCTTTATATGCATAGTTCTCTTATGCAGATACTTATGAGGCATGTGACATCTAGAAGTATGTCTAAATATTTGCTGCTGAGGAACAATGGGGCAACCTGTGAAATTAGTTAAATGAGGTAAATGACACAACAGCATCATTCACAGGCTAACAGAAGCATATATTAGTCACTTTAAAGTAGCACCAGCACTGCTTTCAAGTAAAGGTAATTCTGGAGAGGTCCATGCTGGCATGATGCCACTTTTACTTTGTGTGATGATCTGCAATTTGTGCCATGTCGATAAGCCACTGAGTAGATATATCAACTTAAGCTACAAGAAGAATGCTGACAGCATAATGCAGGAAAACCAGACGAAGGTGATGGAGTCCTCTGAGTCATCTGACTTTTATCCTACTCTTAGACTGTGGTAGCAGTCTGAAGTAGTAAAAATCCTGATGATCTGTAGGTGGCTCCTGGATCCTCCCAGGCACATTGGCAAAGTTCTGAAGCAAAAAACAGTAACAAAAGAGTTTCCAGTGGCACAAAGCGCCATTAGCAAAGCCTGACAATATGCCCACAACTCCAAATACAATTCAAGTTGTACTTCAGACACAGACAGTCACTTACAATTTGATACTGTCACATTTCAGGAGCAGAGAAAGAGTCATGGGATTAATTTGAGGGAACGCGGGATACTGCAGTCTTTAAAATGCAGTTTACTTGGTAACTAATGGGATCACCATCTGTACTTTTCTCCTGGTTAAAAGACTGACAGTACTATACTGCAATTAGGAAAGTGTTATCAATCTTCCCTTTGCGCTACTTATTCTCAATTGTGACCATGTATAAACCAAGCATGCTTTGGGAAAAAGAGACTGCTGTGCCAGAAGGTGCAGTTCAGATTACTCTGGAAAAGTTCAAACCTAACACAGAAAGAAGCAAGAGGAGTAAGAGCCATAAGACAAATCATACCACCATCAACAATAATCAACAAACATTAACTGCGCTTAGCCATTACCCTGCATTTGAAGATCTCAGAGTCCTGTATAATTAACTAAAAGGAGTTACTATTACTTCATGCTACAGACTATATTGTGTTGCTGCTGCCCTGGAAGCACTCAATGCCATACTTCTCTTTTGTTGGATTTGTCATTTTACATGACTCTTCTTTGCAGCCCTACAGGAAGAACTGTGCAAAGTGAGACAGAAGGGCCCAGACACTGTTTCAGGACCTGCAGGTGACATAATGTGTTTTCCAAGTCAAGCTTGTTATGTCAAACTACAAGTACTTAAACTCAGCTTTCAGAAAAAGGTTTCACCTTCTTCCCTGATGACTCCTTGGCTCCTGACACATAATGTGGGACAGGGAACTCCCCTCCTTCACTGGCAAGCATCAACCTGAGGTGTTTGATTAATATGAGCACTGAGGAAACAATCTTGCAATAACTCAGGAGGACTTTTAGGGTACTTCTTTAACTTCCTTTAGCTGTGTGGCATCTTCCACCTCTTACCACCATGTAGACATTTTCACTAACAGACGCTCAATGCTGCAGGGGTGCAAGGCACTCAGAAGCCCCTGGGCTGCAGCATGCTCTAAGACTGCTTTGTTTTTGTTAAAAAAATATCTTTACGCTAAAGCTCTTACAATCAGAACTTTCCCAATTATCTGCAAGAGCCAGGAACTATTTGGTTCACCTTAATACTTAGCTACCAGGGAAAAATTTTGCCCTTCCTTGATACAGCAAACATTGACAAGAAGGGACGCAATCACGTTTAAAGCTCTGTGGCAAAGCATGGTGCTGAATGGCTCCTTTTGACCCTTCTGACTTCAGACTCTTCCCTACTTGCAACTGCAGGGTAAAAATCCTGCAATCCTTTGCCTGTCCAAGGTACTAAGGGGACACAGAGTAGGTGGAATAGCACTGTGAGCCTGCTTTTGGGGAAAGAGATGAATGGAGCAGGAATGACAGCCATTTATGGGAGTCACGTTTAATTTTTCTACCCTTCCCCGGGTATTTCCCATGTAGTAACTCAGGGATTGTTCAGCCTGAAGAGAAGGCTCAGGGCAGATTTCATCAATGTGTATAAACACCTGATGGGAGAAAGCAGAGAAGTCAGAGCCGGGCTCTTCTCAGCAGTACCCAGTGACAGAAAATTCTACTTAAATATAAAGCTTACTTATTGTGAGGGTGGCCAAACGCAGGAACAGGTTGCCCAGGGAGGTTGTAGTGTGGAGATACTCAAAACCAAGCGGACACAGCCCTGAGCAACCTGCTGTTGTGGACCCTGCTCTGAGCAGGAGGCTGGACCAGAAAATCTTCAGAGGTACCTTCTAGCCTTGGCCATGTTTTGACTCTGCAACTGAGCCAAACCCAAATGTGAGTATGTCAATACACTGTTCAGACAGACGGTGTGGATTTTACTCGTCTAGAGATCATTAGATTCAAGTCTGAGTTTGATTCAGCTTACCTGCGTGGGTTTTTAAAATTTATCTCATAATATTTGTTCTACCAAAATAAGCGAGCAGTCCCACAGTGCTCAGAGAACAAAATCTAAACAGGACAAATCCATTTGCACTATAACTCTGTCTACGTTTTATTTCCTCAATGTGCGGCAGTTATATAAGCATTGTTTCCAGGTATTTTTGTTAAAAAAATGCGTATGTATGAAAATGGCAGCCTAGCATAAGAAAGCTCATGATTGATTCAGCTCTGCAAGACCAAGAACAAACAAATCACTGTTTATTGAAAGAGCCTGAAGAAGTTTGTTTTGCTGTTCTACTACTAACAATTTTCCCTGAGTTCATATCTGACCAACTTAGGTTTGTTCAAATTTAAACAGCTACATGTGGAATGTGTATCTTAGGGTCCATTGCTATTAGAACTGTAATTTTGACTAATTAATCACTAGCTTAGTGTCCTGGGTTCAGCAGTAGCAGTCATTTTTCTCCTTCTTAATAGCTGGTGCAGTGCTGTGGTTTTGACTTTCAGCCTGGGAACAGCGCTGATAA
>WYDI02030766.1:96748-119014 GCA_009867235.2 Psittacus erithacus
GCCTCATGCTCTGCCAGGGAGGAGGGGAAGCCAGGAGGAAGCAGAGACAGGACACCTGACCCAAACTAGTCAAAGAGATATTCCATACCACAGCACGTCATGCCCAGGATGCAACTGGGAGTTAACCCGGAAGGGCTGGATCACTGTGGGGGTCAAGCTTGGGTGTTGGCTGGCAGTGGGTGGTGAGCGGTTGTATTCTCTTCTCTTGTTATTTCCCTTGTCATTGCTATTATTGGTGGCAGCAGCAGTGGTTTGTGTTATACCTTAGTTACTGGACTGCTCTTATCTCAACCCGTGGAAGTTACATTCTTTCGATTCTCCTCTCCATCCCTCCGGGAGCTGAGGGAGGAAGGGGGGGGTGTGTGAGTGAGAGACCGCATGGCTGATTTACAGCTTGGCATAAACCATGACACTTAGCCTCAGAAAACTAAAGCAATTAAGTATAACATTAGCCATTTCACAGATGACAAATAGAAATATCTAGGGATTGGGAGTTAGCTTTACAAAGGGATAAAGAACCTTAGTGAAAATGGCACGCTCAAAAGTCCTGTGAATGTCTATGGCAAAGTTGATGCTTCCAACCCCTGCCCATAGTATTTTTTTATTGCAAGACAATCTTCACTTTTGTTAGGACAGTTCCAGTAAGCCAAAGAACTTATTTGGTGATGTTGTTTGAAACCGAAAGAAACTTTTATAAAAATAGAAGGACAGACTTCCATTGACTTATGCTGCTGGTGAATCCAAGAATGGATTCTTGGCCTCACAAATGGCCCTCACTGAAGATGCCAGAATTAGGGAGAGAGACAACACTGAGCTTTATCTTTACATTAGCAACAAAAGCAAATCACAAGAACACTGTAAGTTTAGCCTCCAGACACTCCTTCAAATTTCACTTATTCCTTCATCTCTAATGTGGACAAAATAAATAATTTAATATAATCCTCTCAAACATATTTTTCAACTATACTTCCACTATCTCTATCACTTCACAGATATCTCCTGAATACATAATGGCACATGAGGTGTTACAAAGTAGAATAACATATTCCCAGTTTTATTCAGGGAACAAAGGAAAGGAGACTCTCTACTTGGCATCAATGAAACAAAGCTCCTTCAGCTGAAGAAGCTTCTCATTTTGTGTACCATAGCACAGCTTCTGCGGTTCAGTGATTCCTTGTCTTTACATGACCCCTACATATTTCACTTGTTCAGAGGTTTTTCCTAATGACTACTTGTCCACACAGTAGCTGAATAACAGCAGGTCATGTGCTGGATCTGAGTCAGCATCACACTGGTGTGAGATGTAAACACCTTATTGAGCTGTATAAACAGAAACAAGACCTGGAAGAAACACAAAGTTATTCCTTTGCTCAATTAGAAAGGCCCATGCCAGAATCGTGTCCAATTTTTGGCACTCTTCAGGAAAGGCTGGAGAGAGTCTGGCCGAGTGCAATGGGAATGACTTAGAGATGTAGAAAACAGGCATGGGAAGATCAGAAGAATTAGGATTTTTTGTTTAGAAAAGATCAAGGGTAGAATTTTAGAAGTCTTGAAATATACGAAGAGCTTCTGTAAAAAGGAACAGAACTTCTCACTATTTCTCAGTGGTCAGGAAAAGGAGTATCAGATTTAAATTACAGCAAGATTCAGATCAGTCATTAGGCTAGACTTTCTAACAGGGAAGCTAACAAAACAGTGCCTCAGATAGCCATAGCAGACTGCAGATGCTCCATCACTGGGGAGTATGAAGAGCATGTTAGAGAGGCTGCTGGGATGACACAGGCACAGGTACACCTGCTTGGGGGTTAGAAGGCAGCCTCAATTACCTCTCAAGATCCATACCAGGTCTTTGATTCTGGTAAGGACATAATTTGCTTGTCAGGGCTGATCAGACAAACTGCTGAACACTGCCAGTATGGAATATGCAATACCCACCATTTTCCAGTTCTGCACTGGCCCACCAGTGGAGAGCTGCTTTGTCCTGTGCTGCTTCTAGTCCCAGGCCCAAACACTTTTAAAAGCAACTTCCATTTCCTTGACACTGAAATCTAAATTTGACCAGCGCATCCCCAGCTTACAATCCTCAATTACATTATCATAGTACCAATGCCAGAATAGAAGTATTCTGTGAAGAAAAAGATTAGTCACACAAAATAATTAAAAATCTTGGACAGCCAGAAAGTGTATTTATCTGACACAGTTTTTTTCTTCCCCCAGATCATTCAGCGCTATCTGACATCCATTCCATCTCACCCATGAACCACTGTTTTTCAACAGGAGATATTAAGCCATTAAAATGAGGAATTCAGGAATGCTGATCTGCTGCAAAAATAGATTAATGGCTTTGCTCTCACAGGTCAAAATATACCAAGCTGAGAAACACCAAATGACTCAGCAACAGCCTAGACTGCTACTAAGATACTTTCTGGTCATGTCTGCCTAAAATGAAATAGCTATTTCAATTATTTTGCCCTACTACTCCTAAAAAAATTAATCAGCTTGCTAACTATCACTTGAAAATAATCCTACAACATAGATAAGAAATAATTGGTCTTGACTGCTTATTTTCATTGAGCCCTGTTGTAATGGAGTGGACAAGAGGCTATGCAGCATTACTCAGTGCTTAATCTCATGCTTGTCAATGGTCAAAGAACTGCATGACAAACACAGACAAAGAGGCATTTTGACAGACTGTCTTGTCAAAAATGGTGACCTGATTGCATATACTGAATTCTGATTTTTTAAAAAGGGGGTGGAATAGGGAAGTTGGCTGAGAAACAAAACTCCTATTTCTAGCAATTACACCATTGCTACAGCATTACACCATGCTGTGATGGGATGCTCCTGCAGCAGTAGAGCTGGAGCATGTGACTTACCATTTTAATTGCTTCCTTGATCCTCCCTCCGCAGCTCCCTTACTGCCTGGAGGTGAGGCTGAAGACAATAGTTTACTGGCTGAGTAAACTGCTCTGCAGTCTTTTACACAGCCTGTCAGTAGAGTGGTAGGTTGATTTTAAGATTGCCTAGCTGAATTAACAGACTAGGGTCTATTGATTTAATGGACATGAGAGGAAAGAAGAGGATGTTTTCTATTTTTGGGCCCTGCTAGTTGTGCTGCATAGCTGTGCTGTGATTTACCTACAAGTCTAATGTTCTAACAATGTGTATCAAATGACTGTAGAGAAACTTAAGGCTTAACTTTATCCCTCCATTTCACTCCTGTAAAGTGCTGAGGATGTTATGATCTCATTGGCAATTGTTGTTAGCCTCTTGCTCTTTCTTTCCTCTCAGGATCAGCTCAGTCTTTCATACTTCTGCTTCTTTAGCCTCGTACCAAACTAAGGTTTACTAACAGCATTAATGTTTATTTTATGTACCAATTTGTAGTATTATGTGCATGCAATAGAAAAATGTCAGTGTCAGAAGTAGTGCAGCAATGTTCATGAAAATGTCCATATTTGCTTCTAGATATTAAGTAGTTATTCCAGCTTATCTTAGAGAAAGAAAATATAGAATGTCAGACATAATACTGTGTTCTGAATATGCAAGCACCAAATGTGATGACACTTGTTTTTGTAAGGATATGAGCCTATTCAAGGAGAATACGGTGACAGAACGGTGACAAAGAAAAAAACAAGCAGAGAAAAAAAATAGTAATTTTCCTTAAAGAAATGTAGTTTACTCCTCTGCCCGCTCCCTAATCCATTTTTTCCTTGCCTCTACTCTTCTGTTGAACTTTTAGATCGAGTATATTAGCCATCAGATCCACACCAGTTTACCAGAGAACCTTTAATGTCCCTTGCTCCAGGGTCTACATTATTTCTTGCCTTTTTTCCTTCATTTTTAAATTCTCCCACCCCTCTGCAACTTTCCATTTTTTTTATTTTCACCAGTAACTTATCCTTTTGCTTTTTTATCACTTTTTTATTGGCTTTTTCTTTCCCCTCTGTGTTCAGCCTGCTGAACATCTTTTTTCCCCATGCCTGCCTGTTTTTCTGCCTTCACACACTCCACCATATATGCATGTTCTACTCATGCATTCTTTCTTTCTGCTATGCCATCCATAGCATATATGTTAACATGCATATGTTAACTGTGAGTTTGTGAAAACCATGACAAAAAAAAACATTATTGTCCTTTGTCATGGAGGAAAACATAAATGCCAAACATAGCTATCTGTGGAAAGGCAGTATTGTAACAAAGTTATTTGACATATGTATAAAATACAACATACAAAAAATCTGACAACCTAAGACAATAGATTAAAGGAACTTCCCACAGTGTGTCACCAAAGTGACCACAAGTAACTAATGCTGTGAAAAACAGTAGCTTCCACCCAAGCCCTGCATCTCTCTGCTGGAGAGATCCCCTCCTTCTCTACTTCAAATGCTTCGATGGATCCAGATGACTCCAGAGATTCAGTTACCTGACACTTCATAGGTCCAAAGAACTGCTCAGCAATTTTTCCACAAAAATGCCCTGGTTCCAGCTCCTGCATTTTGTTCCACAGAGCTCATGTTCCAACCACAGGCAGCATGCTCTGTTCTTCAGAGGACTGTTCAACACCTCTGCTTCTAGCAGAACAAGGAGCAGAGACCCAAAAGTTCCCCCTGGTGATGATGAAGAAGATGACTGAACTGACACAGTTTCACAGTTAAGTTCCAGTATGTGAAATTTAAGGGAGTTAGAAGAAGGATGGGAAAGTAGTGATCTACTTTGGATAAAGAGATGCCTTGGGACAAACATATTTCTTTTTTGTTAAAAACTGGTATAATAACATTGGTATGACTGCTTGGGCTGGTTTTTTTCAGCAAAAAGATGCTGCTGCATAGGCAAACATTCTTCCAACAGCACAAAGCAGTACAGAGATATGACACTGCTTTTGTACAAAACTGTGTTTCTAGAAGATGGTGGCAGATTAATACCACTCTTCAGCAATAAGCAGTTGAAATCCGTATTTCTGCAACAGAATATATAATGTATGTAGCTAAACTTGTGTCAATCAAACCTCCAGTTCTGGCAGGGTCTACATCAAACCCTCTGTACTATAGTACTTTTTTTACTGGCTGTTAAACAATACACTTGAAATTTCACTTTTTCAACCCGAATTTTCTACTTTGAATAATACAACTGGATATTTAGTGTTCTCTGTGTTGAACTGAATCCAAGCAGCCATTATCAAGATGTCTCCATCTCAGAATTTTAAGGCTGTTTAAAATAAAAAAGATTCATGTTGCCTTGCTAAAAAGAAACAGAGACACTCTGAAATGTAGACCCAAACTATTTCAGAATGCTTGCTAAAAAAATACAGAAGCAAATAATTCCCTTTGTTTCACTTTTTACTTTAGGAAACTCCTATTTTCAATTCCTGGTTTAAATTCACCAATTTAGGCAAATTAATGCAAAATCTATCCCACGTGTGTGGTTTGGGGAAACTAGCTAGAACAAGGCACATTTAAAAGAGGCAGACTAGGATCAAAAGCCTTTTATCTTTACTGTTATCTTATTTTACTCCTCTGTGGCAAAAAAAACCCCAACATCCTGGCTGTGTAGTGGCCTGTGTAAAATGAAATCAGTACAGCTCCAGCTAGCGCCATGATATTTGAGATTTCAAACACCACAATGTTTCAGATGAACTGGCTAGTTTTTCTACAGGGAGAAATGACTTTACTAGGCACAGAGAAGGAATGAAATCTCACCTCAAAGGACAACCCTTCCCTTTCAGGCACAGTTGAGATTAAAAGCCTAACATAGGGACTCTGCACTACAGCACTCGGAGGTTCATCTCTTCAGTGGATATTTTTCAGATCTCCCTTTCTAAGATCACTCCATCAAGTATCTTTCGTAAGCACTATGTTCAGCATTAATACATTTTCATTCTACTTTAAGGATTTGCAAATGAACATGTTCTAGGCAGGATTTATGAAGCTCCTTCCTCTCACACTTTTTGAATTCTTTTCTAAGAGATAAAAAAGAATCAAACTCCACACCAAAAAAAAAAAAATAAATCCCCAAATTTGGAGCAAAGTTACCTACAGTAGTCTTTAAAAACACTAGCTGGAGGGATCTAAGGAACAAGTAATATCACCTAGAACTGTCTGAGGAGCTGAAAGATAATTTTTATTCATCTACATCATCCTTCCCAGAATATTATGAAATTTACTGGCTGGACCTGTCATTCCCATACACTGCCCATCAGCCTGTTACACTGCCTTTTAAAGCCAGCTCTACTTCACATTTCCATTGCTGTGGCACCGAGATTCCAGACACTACACAGCAGTGCTATTTCTGTTTTCCATGTACCAGGTAAAGTTGATCAGCCTGATTTGCAGTCTTGTGAGGACCAAGAGAAAAGAGGCTCTTGTGATAGACAGCATCCAGGGAAAGTATGGTTTTTACGAGGGCACTACACTCAGGGGACTCCTGCTGGAAAGACCACTGTCCTTTCTAGGCACCCCTCAACAGACTAACAACAGAACTATGCCCTCCCCAAGACAGTACAACAATCTTGGGAACACACACCAAATCATGACACTGCATTGGTTGGAAAAGGAAATTGAGATGCCCCTCTGCCACAGAGACATAAATCTTAACCATGTAGTAACTGGAAGAACTTAAGGTCTCTACAGACGCTCAAGACTCACCCCAGTGGGTCAGCCCAAGGGAACTGTTGTGGCCATGTTGCTGGAAAAGTGTGCTGCTTCAGCTCGTTACCTCTGCAGCTGCAGGCCAGGGTCTCTTACAGTGTAACCACAATGTCTTTCAAAACTACAGTCTCTAATGAAACCACAGCATCAGGCAATATTGCAAAATGCTGCCCTGCCTCCTATGTGGTACGCTGCTATCCATCACTGCAACTCAAGGCTAGTGGAAGTCAGTCAACTCCATCAGTTCAGCCAGTTATTAAAAGAAAACCTGAGCTGTGCTAACAGGCAGTACCATCTCAGCAGATGGTGATGCAAGAATCCACTTGAACTTCTGCACCTTGTCCTCTGTCATCTGACAGCTACATTGCCAGGAGGAAACACAACTACTGAGACACACCATGCTCCATCAACCATGAAATGGGACAGAAACTTCACTGATTAAAAATGAGAGGAGGATAAAATAACATGGGGGGACTGGACCATCATTTTACTGGTGTCTTACTACTGTTTGCACAAGCAAATAAAGACTGAGTAAAAAGAATTAAAAGCAGGACTGAGCGATTTTCACAAGAACACATAATGAACCAACAGTACAAGCGTCAGAAAAACAGGTACCCAAAGAAGGCAGAGCAGAAACAAAATTTCCCCTGAACAGTGAAAACATAGCAGTTAAGGGCAGCTAAAATGCATGCACCTTATTCATATGTACCTTAGACAAATAACACATTGCTTCTGCAAAAACAGTATTTTACCCATTTCTGCCTGGGAAGCATTGACTACAGTGTAATGAAAATTAAAGAAATGAAACGATGAAAAGCATCTTTCCTGATGCATAGTGCATCATGAAAGTCAGATCCTGTTAAGCCTTGACTGTTGAAGTAATCCTTATTCATGCAAAAACTCACAATTAATTAATCAGGGAAAAATGCTGTATTAGCCTAAAATTGAACACCAGCTGAATGCAAATGTCTTCTTCACACAAGGTCAGTGTTATTCAACAGACTGGATCCTTCAGGACAGTCCATTAACTTTCCGAAGAACATGCAATGCTTTAAAACACCGAGACTCTTTAGCAAGAAACCGAAGCATCAGTACACAGCAGCTGAGCTAAATTGGTGTTTACTGAACACCAATTCCTTCCTGCCCTGCCCGGAAAAATACCAAAAACCAAACCCACAACACAAGCTGTAAAAATTGCTCAAAAAGTCTTTCTTCAAGGGCAAGCAATTTCTTGTATATAGGTCACCATTTGACTTCTTCAGAGGGAAAAAACAACCATATGGGCAGCAGCGGCTGTGTTTAAATGTAAGGAATGGATTTCACTTTGTGCTGGAAATGTTTGCACAGCATCCTCAAAAAACAAAATCCCCAAACCCCAATAGAATGTGGAAAACAAGAAAACATGCTGCAGTGAGCCATGTGAGACTGAGCACAATCAAATTACAGGAGGTAGCATTTTCTGGTGGTTCAAATCACAAGGCATTGCTTCTATTCTGGGATGTACCTGGCTTACCATTTGACCTTGGGTAATAAATGACATGCACTCTCTGGGCATCCCTTTTTTCATTTGTAAAAGGATGCATGGTCAGGTCTGGCAATGTACTAATTAAGATAATTCTATATTAGGATGGGAACATTTATCAAAGAACCCAAATTTTCCTCAAGCATAAGCACATACAGACTAGAAATCATTATAATTTTCCTCATTAAGGAGCAAAATATTTTAATTAAAAGTTTTAATTGTTGTTAAAACAAAAAATCAAAATGGGTTTTAGCAATACTTAACAGTTTAGATTCTTTCTTGCACTATATATTTAAAATTACAATGTGGTGACAGAATAAATAACACTGTGTAAGGATGTTAGCTTACTGACTGAAACATCACCAAGGGGACAGAGAATATGTTTTACTGGCGAAATAAACCCCTCTATCATTGTAGTTAACCCACTGCTAAATGGATTCCACAATAAGTGTATACATGTGCTCATCTGTGGGGCTAACTCTTTACAGCTGCATAAAGTATAATATTTCCAGAAGCAAACACGCAGAGAAGAGAGCTTTTCCCTTCCTCACACTGTCAGAGGTGATTGCACCTGCTCTCCAAACGGTTCAGCAATTGCTCTCAAGGACATAAGACACAGATGAAGGAATTAAACGAAGCAGCAGAGTCCAGGGTGCCTCCTCATTCACCTGGTATGTCACAACATTACCATAAGCACCCATATGGGCACTAAGACATGCTCTCCCAATGCAAACTGAACTAAAAGGGATGGCTTATTCCCCTGTGGGGAACCATCCCCTCAGATTGGCACTGCTGCACTCTGCATGCAGGATGGTGATGCATCTACAAACTTGCCTCTCATAGAAAATGCTGTCAGAATGGAAAGTTTGGCTATGTTATGGTTACAAACAACATAACCATAGTTATGATTATAATTTTCAGACAACCACAGAACCAAAGAACTGTTTGGGTTGGAAGGGACCTTAAAGGTCATCTCATTCCAACTCCCTGCCATAGGCAGGAACACCTTCCACTAGATCAGGGTGCTCAAAGCCCCAGCTAACCTGGCATAGGTAATAATACAAATAAATAAATACAAATGTAAATACATAAAATACAAATAAAATACAGTCCTATACAAAGAAACAGCGCCTATGGTATACTACTTTAAACACTTAGTGCTGTAAGAATTTTTGTTCAAGGCAATCAAAACATTCAGCAGTTCCATGGACTCTGACTGCAGTTACTGGTATTGGATGGGGCAGAGCTGCTTGTTTTTACATCATTTACTTGTAATAGTTGCTTCCTCTCCCAGAAGGAAAGAAAGCCAGAAGCATATGAACTTGCAAATCAGTGCTTAACAGAGGAAACACAGATTGGACCTGACAAGAGGACAGGAATAAAAATGTAACAAATGTCTGCTCAGATACTGCACGGACCACATAGTAACAAACACCACAGCAAACAGAATCAATCGCGCTAATTATTATGCTGTAGGTAGGGGAAGCTCTGAATTGTCAGCACTGACAATCACAATATCCTAGCGTAAAGTGCCGGCTGAAACCACCAGCACGTTGAACCATAATCATATCTCATGCTTCTAGAAAAAAACCCAACCCAGCTCTTATTCATGAAAAGCACCAAAACACACGGCCAGCTTTTCAAAAGACTACCAAATTCTGTCTGCTGAGGTTAGTAAAACCAAGTGCCTCTCAAAATTTGTATTCTTGCAAATTAAAGCACAGCACTACTTATTATCATGAGATCTCTTACTCTGTTTTACCCAACACTATTCCTTTTCTCACCCACTTCATTTTACGGAAATTATTCTTGAAAAGCCCGGGGTGGCTCCTGCCAAGTAATTCACCATCTGGTAGCCAAGAGCTGATGCTCTCTCAGCGCTCCTCGGGGAGCGACCAGGAGAGGGATGGAGCGGCATGTAGTGGGACGGAGCGGGATGCAGCGCCCTGCGCCCTGCCCCAGCAGCGGGACCGTGTCCCGCACGCTCTGTGCCCCCCGCTCCCTCTTGCAAAAGGTGCAGTTTTTATTTCAGGGTAGGAACGCTGCTACCAGACAAAGCTTCCCCCACCAGAGGCTCTTCCTGAAGCACGCCCCCAAAGTGCAAGCTGAAAAAAGCGCTTTTCAGCTGGCGTTGCTGTTGAGAGCGCCGGCACAGGTGCATCCCGTTTACCGCGGAGCAGAGGCGAGATCATCCAGGCGGCACCGCAGGGAGGGCAGCCGGCGTCCCAGCTCCTAGGGGATCTACCGACAGCCCCGACGGCGAGGCCGGTCCCCGCGGGGGGCGTCGCTCCCCGCGCCCTTACCTCCATGCCCAGCCGCTGCTTCAGCACCAGGGCGGCGCACAAGTACCCAGCGCGGCCGACGAAGAGCTCGTCCGAGCCGCACTCGAGGAAGGAGAGCGGGGCGCAGACCTCGCTGAGCTCCCGGAACTTGCCCAGCGGGCGGGCGAAGTCGGGCAGCCCCAGGGCTCTGTAGACCAGTGCCGCCACCGCGTACACCCCAGCGCCACCCAGCAGGAAGGCGGCGCGGGTGTCAGCGTCGGCCTCTCCGCTGCCCTCCTGGTAGCGCAGGCAGGCGTCCACGACGCGGCGGGCGGCCCGCAGGTAGGCCTCCCGCGACGGCGCGAACAGCGGGCACTGTGCGACGTGGTACAGCATGTAGGCCACGCCGGCCACGCCGCCGTACAGCCCGCCCTGGCAGCCTCGGGGGCCGCCCAGGGGCGGCAGCTCCCGCAGGATCCGCTCGATGGTGGCTGTCACCAGCGGCACCGCCGCCTCCTTGTCCGGTGCCGCCTCCGGGCTGCCCGGGTAGTCATCGAAGCGGTTGGCGAAGCAGCGCTGGCTCTCCATAACCCCGCCGGCGCGGCGCTCTGCTCAGCGGGGAGCGGCGGCAGGGAAGGAGCCAGGGAGGGGGGAGGGGGCGGGGGAGCGGGGCGGAGGGAGCGCGGCGGGAGAGGCGGGAGGGAGTGGGGAGGCTGGAAACGGGCGTCCCGCCGGCGGTGCCCGTGAGGGGCGGTGGGAGGGACGGAACTGCCGAGCCTCAAGAAGCGGAGGTGGGGGGAGGCTGGTGGATGCCCCTCGGTGGTGCCGGGGACGGGTCTGCCGCAGCGCGGCCGCTGCCTCTCCCTCTCCCACCCCGGGGCGGAGCAGAGCGGAGCGGCCGCGGCTGCCGCCTCAGCGCCCCACCTGCCCTCTGCGAGCGCCGCTGAAGTGTCGAGGCGGTGGTGGGGCTGATCAGGGCTTCCAGACAGCCGAGTAACGGGGGACGCTGGCCAGGTTCTGGCTCGTCCTGCTGGGGGTTCCTCCTTCCCACATCGAAGGCACTGCAGCGCCTTCGCCCGACCTGTCTGAAGATCCCTCAGGGAAAATGGTTTATTGGGGTTTTCATCGTCCCCCGCCATGAAAGATTTGGGTCAGGGGTGAGTGCAGGGCCTACAGGAGAGAGCCAGGGCTAAGAAGGGTGGCCAGAGGTCTGCTGAGTTATTCCTGGCTGTGGAATAGCCCCTCGAGGGACGCTATAGCCAAATCTGAAGGATGACGTAGCCAAATCCAAACGAGAGCAGCCTGAGGCCAGTTTACACGGAAAGCTAGCAAGTCCTCAAAAGACCAGCAATGGCACAAGGCCACGTTTGGCCACTTTCTGTCGTGCAGGAGCCAAGCAGAGCCTATGAGGAGCAGAAAATTTAGGCCACTGAATAAATTCCCGCTTAAAAAAAAAAAAAAAAAAAAAGGGAAAACAAACAAAAAAGGACAATCTTGCAGCAGATACTAAGAGCATCTCTTACATGATACAAATAAACAGTTGTCAGATCTTCCCCTTATGATGTGAACTTTGCAGTGTAGGTGGATTTATCAGAGATCCATGACTCGTCACCTGGTGGTCTCAGGTACTTTCTCTGGAGATGCAGTTTCCATAAGCAAGGGTCTTCCCCAAGGAAAGTGGAGGCGGCTTGCTGGAGGTTCCAGCCAGTAGCCAGCAGCTGGCCCAGCAGCAGAGCAAGAGCCAAAGCTCTGTCCTTTGGATGTGGAAGGACCTTTCTAAAGTTGCAGCTGGCTTCTCTCTGCTTTGTGCTAGCTGCTTGTTTCAGCCTTCTCCCTGCCTCTTCCTCAAAGTGCCTTCAACTCTGCATAGCTCCTCACATGCACATTCACACCCACTTTTTGTTTCAATTCACCTGTTCGTTTTATTTCCTTCTTTATTTTTGCGGGGTTTGATATGCTGAGACATTTGCTTCCACCCTCTGTTTTTGCTTTCTACACTTTCCTTGAGTGTGTTTTTGCCATGTTTATGTACATTCCAGATACCACCCGCTCGTCTGTGTACAGTTTTCCTTGAAGCCCTGTTTTCTGGCTTGCTCACAACTCTACCATATGTGGTTTCTACCACACAGATCTTGGCAATCTAGAGCACTGAAAATGTGAAAATGCCCTGCCGGTGGATAGGACATCTCATTCATGCATTATTTTCTGTCATAAGGTGGCTTTTTGTCAGCCCATTGATAAGGTTCAGGGTGTAGCTAAGGATTTTCCAGCATAATTTCTGATGCTTGTAAAGAACTGCTTTTTTAAGTAAAAATTTGGGAGTTTTATTTTTCATGTAGATGCTGTTTCTTCCATGGTCTCCATCTTTCCAAGCCTTTTTTGGGTTTGTTTTTGTTTTTCAAATTACAAGGTCAGGCATTTTCCTGCAATCTTCTGGAATGGGAGTTGACTTGGATGTGGTCTTCCCGTTGCTGTAAAGGAACTGTCTTACTGGAAGCACTTGTGTCCCTGCACTGAAAGTAGCTGAGTGAGTAACCTTGGTGCAGGTACCTGTTTTAGAGAACCTCATAAGGGAAATGGATCTCTGCCAGTTTCAGCAGCAGAGGATTTAAGAAAAATACAGGCTTTGTAAGAAAATCGGTTGGGTTAGCAACACTCTTCTGTATGAGGGTCAAATAAGACTGCTACAGTATTTTTCAAAAGGGAGCCAGTAATGACATACTGAAAAGAATCACATTCTGTGCTATGGAAGAGTCTTTTGACAAAAGAAGGAGTGCTTAGCTACTGTAGCATTAGCAGATGTCATACGGCAATCAGGCAAGAAATGAGCATGACAGTTTCTGCTGTGCTTTTGTATAAAAGTATTAAACCACCAAAACCAAAAGGGGAGCAGCATTAAAATTACATGTGTGGTTTTTATAGCTGTAAAAAAAATATGTCTCAAACTGCTTGTGTTTTCATGTCCAAAAGTTTCATACTTTTAGACATACTTTTTTTTCATACTTTTTGTGTTCTATATCTTTTTCACTCAACCAAGCACAGATGCAGTCCTGATGCAAATGGAAGAGAAGCAGGGGTGATTCTCAGATGTAGATCATGTGTCCCTCCCTCATGAGATCATGGTTTGAGGTTTGCCCTTGTCTTGGGTTCCAGAGTAAGAGTGGGCCTCCAGTGTATGGCTTCAGCTTGAGAAAAATGTGAATTCCTTCCTCTCACCTCTCTGCATCACTGCAGCTCCCTGATCTCCCTGGTCTGTGCAACTTGGGCATGCCATGCCCCCTGTTTGGCTCTGTAAATCAGATGCAGCAAGCCAAGGAGTCGGAAACAAATCATGATTTATACAAGAAAAGGGTATGTTACTGGTGTGGTGCATGGAGGTAATGGTGGAGGAGGGAGCTGGAGCCTCAAAGCTGTTTCTTCTGTTCTAGTAAATCCATCATTATAGAACATATATTCTGGAGGTAGGCTTGTTGCATACTGATAACATGTAGAACCATGCAGTAATTCAGGTTGGGAGGGACCTTAGGAGGTCATCGAGTCTAACCTATACTCAGAGTAGGGCTATCTACTGGTTACTTGTTCATGCATGCTTGTTCACTTGTTAATTGCATATTCCTTGCCATCTGATATTTCCAGCAAAACATAGTAGTCTGCCCTTCGTTGCAGTGTAGGGAGTGGAAGCATCTTTAACAAATGCCTTATGGGTTAGTCTAGCATTTATCTTGTATTTATTATCAATGTTAAAAAAATCTGTATTCCTTTAGGAGTTGTGGATACCCGCATGGTTGCCAGTTTTGCTGTTAGCCAGTGTTCCACATCTCGCCTGAGCTGAAGGTGAAATGCTGGACTCCAGTAAGCAGGCTGAGCTTCAGTAACAGAAGTGTATTTAATAGTGTGAACATGTTAATAGGGTTGGGCGAGACAGTCTTCAGGCTAGTTTGAGCACACAGGCTATTAAGTCCAAAATTAGTTCCCACCTTACTTATTATAATCATCCATCACTACCCAGTGCTATTCTTCCCTCCCCAGAAAGCTTTGCTACCACAGGTCAGCTTTACAGCTGGCTCCTCTTGCTGCTGCTTTGGGCTTTGTCCTGGGAATCCACACTCACCTCTGTCCCTGCCCTGTCATCAGTTCATGTTTGGCAGGCAGCTGGCTCTTTGACATTTCAGAGAAGGGAATGAATTAGGCAGAGGTGTTTCATGTCTGCATTAGGAAAGAAGTACTTGTATTTCCTGTATGCCTTTCTTCTACCTTCCCTGCCGTGGATTCTTGGAGGGAAAATTATCACTGTGCACTACAGAGATCATACTAGTTGCCAAAATATCTCAGGTTGGGCTGTTCTGTTCTGTATGGAGTCCACTTACAAAGCCACACAAAAGCTTTCGTGGTTTTTGTTCCATGACGATCAGTTGACAATGAAATGAGGACCTGTTTTGAAAATGAAGTGCTTCCTGGCATTGCACAATGGAATCTGTCTTCCTAAGTCAACCTTTTATTCTGTTGCTTGTGTACAGTTGAAAATGCAAACACAATTCTGTGTGACAGAAGTGACGTAAGTTTTAGTGCATGCATTGCCATTTAATCACAATGAAAATTACACATCAGAAGATAAAAGCAAGTTATTTCACAAAGATTATGTTAAATATGGTGCCAGATATTTAAATTATCCTACTTCATTTGAATTATAATAGGCATACAGTGACTGCTCTTGTGCTTTTACACAGCAGACCTACGTTCTGAGACTTGTTTGTATTTGTTATTAATAAAGCTGGGCCACAAGCAGTAGAACTAATACTAATAAGGTGTGGTGCCTGACTGATTGTTTTCTGCTTTCCATTGCCACCATCTTATTCTCAGGCCTGTCATTGTGATCATTTCTCACCTTGGTCACTGCATCCCAGCCACACGCTTCCTGTTTTGTGGGAAGTGTGTGCCACACATGGCTGGGGTGACTTGGCAGGTGTCTGCAGCTGGTGAGTGGAGTTGGATTACATCTGGCCCATTGCAATGCACTGAATTACTTCTTGCTCCAAGGGCACACTGAATTTCTGTCCACTGCTCAGTTTCATGAAACTTAGGAACTGAACAGGAGTTTAATTCCTTTGAGACTCTGCCTTTATTACCAAATTTGATTGAAATCCAACAGATGCAAAATTATGAGGATAGTGAGAAGTACTGATTTGGTGCTTGGACAGCCACATGTGGTCATGCAAACCTTGCTTCCTAAAGAAACAAGGCTAGAACCTTTTCAGGTTGTGTTTAGTTTGGCTGGTTGGTTGTTTTTTTGTGAGAGTATACAGTGAACAACTTAAAAGGTTTTTGTAACAAGATAGTGAAAGTGTGGGTAGAGGTACTTAGTGCTTACAGAATTGATTCTACTTACCCAATATCACATTTTCCATTTGGAGAGGTGGGCTAATTTTGGTAAGGGTTTCAGCTTTCAGCAGATAAAAACATAGCAGCTGTTACGAAGTCTCTGAAGAGAGTATTACATTTTTCAGTATCTCTGTGTAGACTTAATTGCAATGGGTGAATCACCATTCAGCTGTTGACAAATGACAGGGCTTTCTGCAGAACAGGAGGTTTGAAATCCTGAGTTTTGGCTTAATGGTAAAAAATCTAACTTAAAAATAGCGTTGTCCTGACCCTATCCTGAGCTTTTTCCATAGGTACTGTTATTAGTAGTGCTCCTTTCCTTGGCTTGAACCTATAAAGACTAAGAGGATGGTGAAACTCTTTTCTGCAGACACGTCTGTCACAATCCACAGTTTCTTTGTTCAGCAAATTATGTCCAATATGTTATGATTAAGGTAATTTATAACAAACCACAAGTACTCTTACATGCATAGAGAGCCATAGTTCATCTGCATGGTTCTGACATTGTCTAATGGAAGAAGGAAGGAAAAAATCCCAGTCCGCATTCCACTGTTAATATCAAAACAAAATAGCTATTTTTGTCTTACTGATTAGTCTGCCAGTACAACATATATTGTAAAATCTAAATTTCCGTAAGTGCATCTTCTCTACGATTGATGTCAATGTGATATCCAGGATTTTAATTGTAATGTTTTTGTCAGAGCCAGAATTTGGATGCACTTCAAAGTACAGGGACAAAAATCAATATCTGAAATCAAGTAATGTTTTAACGTGAAAGCAGCTAACATTTTTATCTGTGATGTTTTAATTGAAGTTTCTTCTATATGCATTTTGCCTTTGTGCTGGCCCATCTCAGTAATTGCTGTGATGGAAATGTTTATTAATGAATCGTGCTTCTGCTTGCCAGGGCAGGGACCTCATCCAGTGGGCCTGCAGGTGATGAAGAGAGCTGGGGAAAGTGACTGGACCCAATGCAGCCCTGAATTGGGCACAGTCACTGAGTAATAATGGATATTGTTGGAATTTCAGGCTGTAAGACTGAATCTGATAACAAAATGCCCTAGGGCCTTAAATGCATGTACTGATTATAATGATAATAATGGGTTTGTGTCCTTGAGGAAAGAGAGCACCTCCAGAGACAAGTTACTGTTTAATGATATGCTAGGCAGCTAGATACATACTAATGTGGATGGAAGATTTCCAAGTTCTGAATCATCAAAACTAGTGCAGCATTTGACCTTTTGTAAAATTTCCATCTTGTCCATGCATATTGACCAGGTCTAAGTCTCTTAGCTTGCCATATCTGAGACATTTACAGGGGCAAGTGATATGCTGTGTGTTACAAGATATGTACACATGCATAGAAGTACAATATTGTCCAGGAACAAAACCTTTTCCAGGTGGTTTGTTGGAGTTTGTTTGTTTGTTTAGGGGGAGTTCGTTTTTTGTTTGTTTGTTGTTTAATGCTTGGGTGTTTTTTATTAGGTTTTATTTTTGGTTGGTTGGAGTTTGTGGGGTTTTTGGGGGGATATTTTTTATTTACTTTGGAAGAGGGGTTATGGGAGTTTTTTGTTAAACTATCAAAACCATAAGACAAGGCTGGGTTTACAGAAATTTAAACTTTATTGTGAGACTCTTTCTGAGAACTGCCTATCCCAGCTATTTTCAGCATAATCTAAGGAGTAAAGTAACCTAGATTAGAGAACACTGAGTCATGCAAAATTACACTGTCCAGCTTTGTGCAAGTAGGAGCAGCTTGGTCTAGATGTTTTTGTGAATCTGCAGAATACTGACTTCTCTCTATGGGATGCTGATGAATTATCCCTTACAACTGCAGACCTAGGAAAACATAAAACGACCTGACTTTGCATGTATAGTTGTTGGCCATTCAAAAAATTAAACAGATGGCTTAATTTAAGACTTAGAAAACTAATGAAGTTGATACTCAGCAAAACTGCAGTCTCCTCATTAATTTCTTTTTTGACACACATTTTAAAGCGCAATTCTCAATATGGAGAGGATGAAGAATGACTGAGGTTGGAAGAGACCTCTGGAGATCATCTGGTCCAGCCCCACTACTCACGCAAGGCTCCCTAGAGCTGGTTGCCCGGGACTATCTCCAGGCAGCTTTTGAATATCTGAGCATGGAGATTCCAAAACTTCGCTGAGCAGCCTGTGCCAGTGCTCGATCACCCTCACAGTCAAAAAGTGTTTCCTGATGTTCATACAGAGCCTCCTATGTGACCTTTGTCTCTTTGCCTGTCACTGGGCACCACTGAGAAGATCCTCACTTTGTCCTCTGTGCACCCTCCCTTCAGGTATTTCTATACACTGGTGAGATCCTTCCCTGAGCCTTCTTTTCTCCAGGCCAAGCAATCCTGGCTCTCTCAGACTTTCCTCATGCGAGAGAGACTCCAGTCCCTAATAATCTTTGTGACCTTTTTAGTGGACTCTTTTCAGTAACTCCATATCTGTCTTGTACCGGGGATCCCAGAACTAGATACTGTACACCAGCAATATTATAGAACAATGGAATCATAGAATCATAGAATAGTTAGGGTTGGAAAGGACCTTAAGATCATCTAGTACCAACCCCTCTGCCATGGGCAGGGACACCTCACACTAAACCATGCCACCCAAGGCTCTGCCCAGCCTGGCCTTGAACACCACCAGGGATGGAGCATTCACAACTTCCCTGGGCAACCTGTTCCAGTGCCTTACCACCCTTACAGTAAAGAGCTTCCTCCTTATATCCAATCTAAGCTTCCCCTGTTTAAGTTTGAACCCATTTCCCCTTGTCCTTTCACTGCAGTCCCTAATGACTTAATATTCTTGGTCTACTAAATTTTAATAGTCCATATAAGTTTGTTTGTTTATGTGGATGTTGCAATTGAGCTGAAAATAGGTCTCAGAAGAGAAAATAACTAAGGAGGTCAGAGTTTTTAATTCTTAGGAATCCTGAAACAATGAGTGGAGCACTTTTTTTAAACACAATGATAATGTTTTCTTGGGAAAGTGCCAAGAACATTTCAAAATCAATTTCTGTTCACATTTGTTTACTGCTCTTGCACTTAGTACACCGTCTGTCTTCATTTAACTGCTATATATTAGTCTGATGGGATGCATAGAAGCTTTGCTAGACTGTGCTAGATGAAGATCCATCTGCAGCAGTTTATGGTAGTTTGCTTTTTCAGCATTCAAGGGCAAGTAACAGAAATGTGAAATACTTTGGTTTTTGGTTTGGTTTGATTTTTTAGTAGGAGCAAGCCTTATTAGTGGTTTGAAGTTATAAATTAAAGTAATATGCAGTATTGTTATTGGACTTTGAGCATAAATATTTTGCTTTATTTTTGCACTCTAAAGTGTCTAAGCTGCGATTCAGGAAATGTTTACACCTGGGTTTTATCTTACATGTGTGAATGGTCCCTCACTCCTCTCAGCAAATCTGGTTTGCAAGATCATGGTCTAAGATTGTTTCGGAGCGCTGTTAAGCGTTTTTGTTTTTCTAGTCTTCAGTTTGCAAATGTTGTTATTAAAAAAAGCTAGAGGATATATAAAAATAATTCACAGCTTCATGAATTATGCAGGAGAGACATTCTAGTTCCCTGTTCATAAGGCAAAATGTTCAGGTACTAAGATATAAAATTGGATGGGATATTACAAAATTAGACTGTGATTCAGTAAGCCGTACAGGTCAGAATTGCTCACGTATTTGATATAAAGTCTGTGCTTGAGTGGATCATATACTGCTCTGGCACAGGATTTGCCCCTTCCAGCTTTCTGTGAGTTGAGATTTCAGTGAAGTAGGCAGAAATAAGTCTGTTTAAAGGGCATTTTAAACCACTTAAGGCTTTACAAAGTGACACTAGTGAATGACAGAAAAAAACCCACAGCCTTTCCACACGAACGTGGTTATTATAAGTTCTTTGTGTAAGCTGGATAATTCAGGTTCCTTAATGAAAAAGACAATGTGGATAAAGGAAATGATGTAGGAAATAAACACGTGAGGTTAGGAGCAGAAGTTTACATGTGTTGTCTGTGAAATTACTAGTTAATTCATTGTAGGCCCCTCTCTCTGCCCCGGCTGAAAGTAAATATTTCTTGAAAAGCCATCTCTGACTCCAGCATGCTGCAGAGAGAAGGCAAGTTCTATAGACAGTGACTTGCCAAATGTGATTTCTTCCATCACCAAAACTTCTCCTTGTCTTGCATTGTCGAAGGCTTACCCTCTTTGGTGCTTACCTTGCAGGCCCAGAAAGCTCCCAAAGAGTAAGATCCCACACACAGGGCAGGGAAGCAGTCCAGTCACAGGGCAGAGGAAGAGGTTGATCACAGGAGCCAGGAAAGGGAGCTGTGATGTTCCCTCAGTCTATTTTCTCTTTCCTTGTCTTGTCAGCTGGAGGAATATGGGATGGCAGCTGACTGCTTCTGGGAGTTAGGTTTCATCTAGTAAGAAAGAAGATGGTAAATCATGGCAAACAGGTGAGGTACAGCCATAGCTGGAGGAAGCGTGACATAATTCTATGAGTCAAGCGTATTAGTGTCACTTTCAGTGTGTGAGACTTGACAGGTCTTTCATATTAGAGGCACAAGTGTCATGTGTGATTTTGGACCCTATCCCTTAGGGCAGCATAAACAGGATTAAAGACTTGAAATTAAGTCTCTTTAGTTTAAATAAATTCAAAGGATGCTACCTTCTTCCAGCACATTCTGCTCTGTGTAGGTTGGGATTTTACGATGTCAGGAATTCAGAAGAGTAGTATAATTTCCAGCATGTGGGAGAACTGAGATGATTTTAGAATTCATAAATGCATTTGGAATAAACAACTCCATGTTACTGAAAATAAGATCAGTTATGTGATTAAAATGAATGCAATCAAATTTGAAGCTTCAGGCACTGCAGCTAAACAAACTGATACCTCTAATCAGCAAAGGATGCTCTTTTAAGGAACATTATAATTTAAAATGAAGAAACTACTTAAAAACTGTCTTCTCTAGTGAACAAATGACTATGCAGCAATATTTATGTAGTCATATATAACATCTTTTAAATGGAATTCATGAAGATTTTCTAATTGGACCTTAACATAAACTTTGTACCTAAGAATTTGATACAAGGGAGACATCTGGTGAGATATCCCCGTAATGCCATGCCTCTGCACTGCTAGGCTCGCAGCAAGTGGAGCTGGCCTTGCCTTGCTCAGTACAGAATTCCTCAGTGGGTCTTAAATGTATCTGTAGATGGGCATCCTGGTTTTGGCTGGGATAGAGTTATTTTCCTTCCTAGTAGGTGGTGCAGTGCTGTGTTTCAGCTTTAGTCTGAGAGCAATGCTGCTAGCACACCAGTGTTTTAGTTGTTGCTAAGTAGTGCTTACCCTGAATAAGGACTTTTCAGTCTCATGCTCTGCCAGTGAGGAGGGGCACAGGAAGCCAGGAGGAAGAAGAAGCAGGACACCTGACCCAAACTAGGCAAAGAGGTATTCCATAGCACAGCAGTCATGCCCAGTATATAAACTGAGGTGAGTTTCCTGGAAGGGTTAGATCGCTGCTCAGGTAGGACTGGGTATTGGTCGTTGGGCAGTGAGAAATTGTATTGCACATCACTTGAGTTTATTGTTTGTTTGGTTTTTTTTTTCTTCTCTTTTAATTTTATATCTCTCTCCTTGTTATTTCCCTTATTATTAGTAGTAGCAGTAGTAATGGTAATAGTAATAGTAGTAGTATATTGTACTTCAGTTATTAAATTGTTCTTATCTTTCGATTCTCCTCGCCATCCCTCTTGAGGAGGGGGGGAGTGTAAATGGGAAGGGAAAGCAAGGCAACGCGAAGCAAGACAAAGCAAGGCAAGGCAAGGCAAAGAAAGGCAAGGCAAGGGAAAGGACAAAGAGAAAAAAAAATGAAGTATTTCTGTGTGTTATATTTTATGCTTCTCTTCAACATCTGCACACACAATCAGTTTCTTCTGTTTTTCACAAGTCCCCTGCTATTCTTTCCTTTGAGGCATTTAATTCAAATGCCAGTGATGCTATAGGGTAGGAACACTCTCCCAGAATTAAAGGTGAATATTGTATTTAATTTAAAGGCTGACATGGCAAATGCTCTCGATTGTACATATAGACTGTGGTCGTCTTGAAATTTGCTGTGTTTAATGGAGACAGAAATGCAAATACATTTCATTTATTCTGCACTAATGTTTTTTTACTCAAAGTTAATGCTCATGGAATGAGGTAAAACATCCATGTGACTTGGTCAGGCTAATTCTATGACTGAGAACAGCCAGGAACATAGGCTGCTTCTTAGGCCTGTCCTTTGGTGCACCCTGCAAGAGTGGTGTCGTGGTTTAGGCCTGCCACACAGCCCACTCACTGCCCCCCCACCTTCTCCCTCGGCTCCCGGAGGGATGGGGAAGAGAACTGAAAGAATACAACTCCCACAGGTTGAGATAAGAACAGTCTAT